>OY783192.1:9741314-10019247 GCA_963678675.1 Xiphydria camelus | reverse complement strand
GAGAGAGAGAGAGAGAGAGAGAGAGAGAGAGAGAGAGAGAGAGAGAGAGAGAGAGAGAGAGAGAGAGAGAGAGAGAGAGAGAGAGAGAGAGAGAGAGAGAGAGAGAGAGAGAGAGAGAGAGAGAGAGAGAGAGAGAGAGAGAGAGAGAGAGAGAGAGAGAGAGAGAGAGAGAGAGAGAGAGAGAGAGAGAGAGAGAGAGAGAGAGAGAGAGAGAGAGAGAGAGAGAGAGAGAGAGAGAGAGAGATAATCTATTTGAGGCTTATAAAGCGTTTCTTAAATTTTAACCAGAGTATAAATAAAACTATATTCTTAGCGCCACTGGCACTTGGCACCGACGTTTGAATTTCGCGGGGAGGACGCGTATTCACTGGTACGTGTCGCCCGTCGGGAGGGGGAAAACACTTGCAACCTGGTGGCCTGGCGAAGAAGATGTCGAGCGCGACGAGGAGTTTCTTTTTGATTATTTTAATTCGTTCGATCACGTTAATCACGTTATTTTTGCTTAATTGTGTTCTTTAAATAAATTCCGTTCGAGTTGTATCGAGTGGTTGTGTAAGAGTGGTGCCCAGACTCTTTAGTTTCTTACAGCAGCGGTGGGATTCCCCCCCATTTCCTCTCCTTTGTTTTCGAACAATGGATGCAGCGCAGTTGGCCGAAATTTTGAATTCGGTGTCGAGGACGAGTCGACTGGGACCGGACCAGGTCGATCTGCCGTTCTTCCGACCCCAGGTGGATGAGGCTAAGGTTTGGATTGAACAGGTCGAACAGATTAAGAACGAAAGCGAGATATCTGAGCTGCAATTAACGGTGAGAGTTGGTCACTATTTGCTTCACGAATCTAAAGCTTGGTTTGAAAATTGGTGTCCGTCAAAGAGAGATTGGGCGACTTTTAAAAATGACTTTTTGGAATCGTCTCCGCCCAGGAAAATTCTGGGGCGATTGCTTTCGGAGGCTTTAAGTTGCTCTAGTGCTTCTTTTAATACGTACACCGCATATGTACGTAAAAAGGTGGCGTTATTGAAGAATTTGCGTGCTAATTTGAAAGAGGAGGACTTGATCTAGATTGTCGTTTATGGCATTAAGGATAGCAGAGTGCAAGAGTCTGTTACCACGCGTAATCTTAGATCGATTGGCGAATTAATTTCGTTCCTGAATACCTTTGCTAAGACGGTACCAGGGGAATTAGTAGGCAAACGAGAACGTGAACCGATGACATTACCGAAGCGGCCGCGCTTAGACCAAACACAAGCAAACGGCCGAAACTGTTTTAAGTGCGATCGTATCGGGCACACTCAGCGCAAGCTGGAATATTTCTTCGTGGACTCCAAACCTTTCGTTCACGTCATCTAATAGGTTCGTTAACAACAGCGAAGAAAAAACACAAGCTGAATGGTGTAGGTTTTGTTTTAAGCAAGGCCACAAAGAGGAGACCTGTTTCATCAAAAGGAACATAGAGCAGAGGCGCAAGGTTAATCTGCTGGCGGGGGGTCAAAAGTCAACAATCCCTGTTCAAGTCAGAATTGATAATCACAATTACATGGCAATCATCGATACAGGGGCAGATGTATCATTGATGTCAGATAAATTCGTCGAAAGATTTACGCTCAAAATAACTCCGACTAATATTACGATCGCTGGAATAACTGCGGGCACCGTTCATACAAAACAACAATTTACTGCCGACGTCGAAGTGACTGATCAGAGAGCTCGTCTCAATTTCCTATTGGTTTCAGGCGCCAACCTTGATTGTGACGCCATCATTGGCTGTAACCTTTTCCCTGATAAACGTCTTGCTGCCGTCACGGATTGCGATGGCACTCGAGTAATTAGGCGTCAGCTACCGGGGGTGTTGCGGGCTCTGGAGGGGTCTGTGTCAGGAGGATTGAATCCAATCGGTGTACCTGAAAAGTACACGGAGGTTTTGATGCCTTTGCTGAAGAAGTACTCCTCCATGATCACTACTGGGTCTGCGGTAACAGAAGTGAAGAACAGCTTCATGCACATTAATTTGACAGACAACTTTATCGTAACGAGACGACCTTACCGCCTATCCGTCGGCGAGCGGGCAGAAGTGCGAAAAATTGTCGACGAATTGCTGCGAAATGGCATCATACGTGAAAGTACTTCCTCGTATGCGAGCCCTCTCTTACTGGTCAAAAAGAAGGAGGGTAGCTACCGTATGGCAGTTGATTACCGTGAACTTAACGCACATACTGTTAAAAATAGGTACCCGATTCCAAGTATTGATGATCAGCTGGACAGACTCGGACGCGGAAAATTGTTCACCTCGTTGGATATGGCGTCTGGGTTTCACCAGATACCTATTCACCCGGATTCTGTACACAAAACGGCATTCGTGATGCCGGATTCTCACTTTGAATACTTAAGGATGCCATTTGGACTCGCCAACGCGCCTGCGGGTTTTCAGCGTGCAATAAACAATGCTTTGGGTGATCTGAAGTACACTGTTGCTCTCGTTTATGTCGACGACATCTTGATACCTTCTGAAACTGTTCAGCAGGGCCTTAAACGGTAGGGTCTCGTGTTAGAGGTATTGCAGAGAGCCGGATTCTCTCTTAACATGAATAAATGCTTCTTTTTTCAAGAAAAAATTGAGTACCTGGGTCGAGAAGTTTCGGCAGAAGGGATACGACCTAGCGAGCGGAAGATAGTAGCGCTGGGACGAGTTCCGTCTCCATCGAACGTAAAACAAGTGAGACAGTTCATGGGTATGGCATCCTATTTTCGGAAGTTTGTGCCAGAATTTGGGAGTAGAACGGCATGTATTAATAAACTCACCCAAAAGGAAGTCCCGTTTGTATGGACGCAGGAACATGAAAAGGCTAAAACATATGTGGTTGACTGTCTTACATCACGACCCTTGTTGGTGGTATTCAACCCCGATCTGCCCACGGAACTCCACACGGACGCGAGCGCCATCGGATATGGAGGGATACTATTCCAAAAATACGACGGGCAGAATAGAGTCATGGGTTACTACAGTAAGAGACCAACTCCGACGGAAGCGAAATATCATTCTTACGAATTTGAGACGTTGGCGATTGTCAATTCCTTGAAACATTTTCGCGTATATCTGGTCGGGATTAAATACACGATTGTTATACGGACTGTAACTCGGTGAAAGCCACAGTCAGTAAACGAGAGATAGTTCCATGGATTGCTCGATGGTGGACGTATTTGCAAGATTTCGACTGTGAAATTATTTACTGCAAGGGATCCGCCTTTAGTCACGTAGACTTCTTAAGCCGCAACCCGGTGACCGTTATGCGAGCTGCACGGCATGACACCTGGTTGCACATCGAGCAAAAAGGCAATGCGGAGGTTCAACAAATGCTAACAGACTTGAGGGAAGGCAAATTGGACTCTAATCAGTACATTTTGAGAAGAATGGTTTGTTGCTTCAACAAAAACTTATGCCGGAGAAGACGGAGGTAATTCACTACTTTATACCACGGCAGAGTAGATTGGGTCTCCTGAGATTATTTCACGACGAGCAGTGCCATATTTGAGCAGACAAGACTATCGAATCCATTCTTACGCATTTTTGGTTCCCAAGGCTACGCAATTTCGTCAAGAATTATGTTCGACATTGCCTTGTATGTGCTGTCAAAAAGACACTAACAGGTCCCCTTCAAGGAACAGTATCGACGCCTGAAAAGCCAGTAACTCCAATGCATACTGTGCACGTGGACTGTCTGGGTCCTCTGCCTACGTCAACAGACAAGAATAAGCATGTTCTAGTTCCTGTGGATGCGTTCACAAAATATTGCACCTTGACTCCACTGAAAACCGTCAAGGCTGAAGAAACGCAAAAGGCTTTGCAGAATTTTATCTCCTGTTTTGGTACGCCTCAGCTGATCGTTATGGACAGTGGGACCAATTTCCACAATATCTCAGTGTGTTCGTTCTTGGACGAAATGAACATCAAATATCATTTCATAACGCCTGATATTCACAGAGCGAATGGGCAAGTTGAGAGGTACATGAGGACCATAATGAATCTGTTGCATATCGAAACCAGAATGACTAAGGATTGGCCGAGCACTTTGTGGAAAATACAATTAGTACTGAACACTACTATCCAGAAGACCATAAATATGACACCATTACAGGCACTGATAGGAATAAAAGCGACAACGCCGTTAATTCAAGCAGCACTGAATGACCTGTCTAAAGATATGACACCTGTTCGCAATCTGGAGCTGGGCAGAGAGCGAGTTAAAGCTCGCCTACGTCCAAAGCATGAAGCTAAACTGAATTCCAAGCATCGTGATAATAATCACTATTCCGTTGGTGATTTTGTGTTGCTGCATCGAGCCAGTAAAATGCACGCTAGCAAGACCGATTTCGAATTCTTGGGCCCCTACGTAATAGTAAGTACAACACCTGAGGGACGGTATGAATTAAAACGAGTCGGAGTGGGGAAACATCGGATTGTCAAAGCTGCAAAGGAACAGCTCCGAAGATGGCCTACAGCGTGGTCGATGGCTACAGATATGAGTGATCTGTTGGAGTTGCTCGGGGATAACGATCCTGAAAAGGTATGCATTTTGTTGTTGTTGGTCTGTAGACTGTTTAAAGTTACGATTTGGCATGATATTTGCTTTATTCTGAGTGTGGGGTCAGCAAACTTCCACAGCATTGTCTGAGTGTGGGGTCAGCAAGCTCCCACAGCTTAAGTTTTGTTTGAGAAATGGGCTCAGCATAGTCCCACGAAATAACATTTAAGTTGATATTTTGACAAACTTCTGAGATACAAGACAAGTTAGAGACCTCAAAGATGGGCTCAGCATAGTCCCATGATAAAGCAAGTGGGTTACCAAAGTGGAAAAACAATTTTGAAGATGGGCTCTGCAAAGTCCCATAATTGTTGAGACATGGAGTCAACATACTTCCATGTAACCAATAAAATAAATTGTTCCTCACTGTTGATTTTAATTTTCCCAGATAACGAGTGCTGAAGATGACTGCCCCGAGAGCGGCGCTACGGTCAGGTTGGCCATGTTAGCGCCACTGGCACTTGGTGCAGACGTTTGAATTTCGCGGGGAGGACGCCTGTTCACTGGCGCGTGTCGCCCGTCGGGAGGGGAAAACACTTGCAACCTGGTGGCCTGGCGAAGAAGACGCCGAGCGCGACGAGGAGTTTCTTTTTGATTATTTTAATTCGTTCGATCACGTTAATCACGTTATTTTTGCTTAATAGTGTTCTTTAAATAAATTCCGTTCGAGTCGTGTCGAGTGGTTGTGTAAGAGTGGTGCCCAGACTCTTTAGTTTCTAACAATATATTAAAATACCGATGACATTTCAGTTGTAGAAAAATATTATTGAAATATCGAATTCTCTTTGCATGCCCCATTGTGAGTAGATATTAGTCTGAATGTTCTCATTAATCACAAATCAGGCGCATTTCGATTTATTTTCGAATAATATTGATTTCATCTTTGTCACTTAATTATATTTTAGCTTGTTATAAACACAATGATTTTTTTTGTATATTACTCCTTGATTATCTCTGCATGCACGATCAGACAGTTGATTCAAATTTGTCATGCTAATCATCCGCAAAAGATCATATAATAGATATAAGAGCTCGCTTGAGTATAAAACAATGTGATAATTCTTGTAGTATCCTTTGTGTCTCTAGGAGTACAAGAAATATGCACGTTTTCGACTATATTCAATATATTACAGATCTAAAGTCTCGTAAAAATTGCTTACGAAGACGTTACGCTTGACGTATCAGAATGGCTAACCTCTCCACCTTAACTCAGCAATTATTCGGTTTCCTTAACTCCACATCGTACAGCTCCATGTCAATAGTACGGTACTAAAATACCTCACTTCTTTTTCTTTTTTATACCGAGAATCATGATATACTTACTATACAAGCACCAAAAGTGCAGACCCGCAATAAATTCAACTATTGCGGTGCACATGCATTTGTCCGGGGACGGCGCCGAATCTGCGTACTCTCCCGGCGCCGAATTTCCTTATCTCACCGTACATAGAAAAAACCAGCCCTTATTTTGGCAAAGTATACCCCCGCTAGCCGCTTTAAATTGAAGTACAGAAAGGGAATAGGGTTCAAAAAAAATATATGGTAATTTAGATTAGAAGTAGCAGAGTGCCTCTGCAACCTGGGGTCAAGGAAGGAGAAAAAAAAGTGGAAAACCATCAAATGGCACTCAACAATTAATTGATGAAAAAATAACAAGAGTGCCAGCAGCTCGTATCCGTCCAATAAATATTAGAAACGACGAAACAAGTCATTGGGTAAAATACGATTCTTCAAGACAAAGGTGCAAGTTTCCTACTTGCAAAGGGTTTACTCATTTCAAATGTGACAAATGTGGAGTTTTTGTGCCTCACAAAAGACAAAAATTGTGTTAGATTATTTAATTCTCAGTTTGTCCTGTAATGTTGCAAATATGCAACATAATTAGTTTTGTTAACAGTTGCATGTTGTTGTTAATATGCAGCAATTTGTTTTTTGTTTCAATAGGCGTTAAAATTTAATAAACATTTTTATAATACTTTCTCACTAATCTCAGAAATATAATCGAATATGAAAAATAATTTTTTAATTTATTTTTTAAAAATCATGCAATGATGCGACGGAATACCGGGAGATGTGCGATGCTCGAGGCTCGAAGAAATACCAAGCTCTATTTCTTGTGCGAGGGTGATGGTACCATGCCATATGCGAGGCGAAGGGCCGTGCACCGTTGTGTACAGGTCCATTTATTTACACGCGCCTATTTACCTCGCCTGTACCAGGCTAAGGGCGGTGCGAGTAGAAGTGCGGTGTGCCGTTGTGTGTGGATGCTCTATTCCTTGTGCGAGGGCGATCGGAAGGGCCGTGCGCCGTTATAGACGTTACCCTCTACAGCCGCGCGAACGTTAGAGGTGGAAAAAAAATCGTAAAACATAGAAAATATAACATTTTTGAATGCTTCTTTTTTTAAATTGCTTAAGAGATTCTCTACTTTTAAAATAAAATTATATATTTTTTTTTCACTCAATTGTTTAAAAAGTATCAAGTAAAATAAACGGTATCTCTCGATATATTGAATTCATTTTTCTTCTTTGTCTTCCATAATTTTATTAGTTAAATTCTCTACATATTACACTCGGGTCATTTTTTTGTAATTGGCGTAATTTTTGAAATATCTCCGTTTTCAAAAATTGCTTTTTCAACTACTTGGTGCGTCCGGAGAACCGCTGGTGCTACACATATAGTCTATGTCTGCGCCATTCACACTTCCCCCTTCTTCTTTTCCTTCATGAATGGTGGATGCTCGACTCGGACCCTCCTGGGTCTCGCTTTCCTCCGTTTAAACTTCTCTAACCTCGACCGCTTTCGCACAGCAAAATATATGTTATGCACCATCATATTAACTATTAACTATTAACTATATTATAAAAAAAAGTATCGGAGTGTTTCGCTCATAAATAAAGTAAAATAAGTTTGAATTTTTCAATAATATTTATTTTGCATACTAAAAATACCATCACAATATTAAAGTATGACATATAATTTTTACGAGTTAATTGGTGTGGTTGAATAATTCGAAATCTCTCTATTCTATAAAATAGTTTTTCGGATCGACGACCGACCGAACTATCCGAAACCCACCCCACCAATCGCCCACTGACGCATCGGTCCACCTATCGCCCACCGCGGCGTCCTCCCACCAAGCACGTCCCCCCACCACACGTCGGCCGCCAATGGGATGCAGTATGCTATCGGTCGTCGATCGGTGCTGTACAAGCCAGTCGAGTAGAGGCCCGTCTACCCGTTTGGCCGGCGTTGCAAGCCAGTCGAACAGATCATTACATATCGTCGGCTTCACATGATTACCACGACGGAAAAAACTCCACGACAATTTATATCGGCCGCCAACGAGATTTAGTATGCTATCGATCGTCGATCGGTGCGTTGCAAGTCAACCGAGCAGCCCAGCATATTATTAAATAGCGTCTGCTTCTATTACCATGACAGAAAAAACTCTACGACAATCTATATCCTCCTCCTTCTCCACCTCCACCTCTTCCTCCTACTTCACCAACTCCTACAGGAGTTTATTTCTTTTGACCGGTTTTTGCCAAAATGTAATTATATACATACATATATACCTACATAATATACACGAAAGAATGGTCAGTGCTGATTTACGTAGGAAATAGGCGTTCGGAATTAAGTAAAAGCACTCTGTGTTCTCACTACAAACAATATTCTTTATCAGAATGCGCTTGGAAGAAACGCTTTCACACTCTCCACGGAACTAACTAATGCCGGCCATAAACGCTACGATCTACCGTACGGTCCACCGTACGGTGGCAGACCTGCGCAGGCAAACTGGAGCGTGTATGGGGAGCGATGGCAGACCTGCACAGGCGACCGGAGCAAGATCGAAAATCGGTTCTTTCGAGCGCGACCGTACGGTGAAACTGAAGGACCTCTCCGGTATACCGAACCGTCCCATACACGCTACGGCAGACCTGCGCAGGGAGACCGTACGGTAGACAGTAGCATCTATGGCCTTGCATAAAAGAGCATACGGGGATCATGATATGGACCATCGATGACTGGTTTCTTTCTTTCGTCCTCAGTAGAAATCCGACATTGCGTCGCCTCATGAGCGGTGGAATGGGGCACGGTCGAGAGCGTTGAGTGAGGCAGGGTGGAGAGCGCTAAAGTGTGTATTTCGTTACACGTCGCGCGATTTCACTACCCTCAGCAAAGAAGTTTCACTTTAAACACACAGTTTTCCTTCAAAATATTTCCCGTCCTCTCCAGCGCGTCGGTCACCAATCGGCTGTAGTATACTATCGGTCGTCGTTCGGCGCGCTGCAAGCCAGCCAAGCAGATTACTATACGGTAATTTTGTATTACATCATGGGTCACCCACGGTTGGCAGGCCCGTCTACCCGTTTGGCCGGCGTTTTGTCGAATTCGAGCGACGCGAAGCGTCGCGAGATAAGTCCGTTGACCGACCGCCGTCCCCTACAAACTTGAGGGAGCGCCGCGATAGCGGCGCGGGGGCGATAGCCCCCCGAGGGTTGGCGAGCGAAGCGAACTGGGGGCGGATGCCCGCTAGTATATTATATTAATGAAAATGCAACAACTTTGCCTCCGCCGTTTTTCTAACGTAATAGATAGCGGAAAACGGCGGATACAAAGTTGTACACCTAATTGTACTCGTTCGTTTCTACACCACCGTAACCTGCGCATTTTTGATGTGTAAACATCTATGCTATGGCTCTACGGTGGGACCTTCCTGGGAAATCGAGCGTCAGACGTAAGCCGTGTACATGTGACTGCGTCAGTGTGTGTGTGGCGCTACTGCGCATACTATTCGCGCAAGCTGGATTATCTCAACGGGAAAACATTTTAGAGAAAAATGTTTAATACAAAACTTTAAGGATTTTCCCATGGCTACCCAGTGGTCGTATTGGATTTGACCTTGACCGTGACCTTTAAGGTAATATCAAATGCTTTCCTGAACCGTTCATCCGATTGCGATGAAACTTTGGGGAATGGTTGGACGCATGCCCGCGAAGGTGTCTGAGTTAGTAAATCGTATACAGGGTGTTCAAAAAGTACCGGTACTGATGATTATTATGCCTTCCTAAACCGTTCATCCGATTGCGATGAAAAGTTGGGGAATGGTTGGACGCATGCCCGCGAAGGTTTCTGAGTTAGTAAATCTTATACAGGGTGTTCAAAAAGTACCGGTACGGATTATTATTATGCCTTCCTAAACCGTTCATCCGATTGCGATGAAAATTTGGGGAACAGTTGGACGCATATCCGCGAAGGTTTCTGAGTTAGTAAATCTTATACAGGGTGTTCAAAAAGTCGAACTATACTTGACCTAAATTTGACCTCCGCTGGCAATAAAGGTAACATGAAAAAAATGGTCAAGGACACATTTGAACGTGAAAAAAAATTAATTTGACCTTGATATAACCTTGAAGGTCATGGTCAAGGTCAAATCCAATATGACCATTGCGTAGCCCGGGAAAAATACTAAAAGTTTTGTATTAAAAATGTATTTAAACAATGGTGGACGGACTAAATCAATCCACAATCTACCCGTGCGAAGCCGGGACGGGCTGCTAGTAAGTTATAAATCTAATATAATACTAATAAATATTTTATTATAGAAAAAATTAAACTTCTTTATGTCGAACTACGACGTCATATTCCCCAATTAAACTCGGACTGCAGATAATTGTAAGATGTTTACACATCCTCCGTGAGTACAACGGTACTCACACCTTTTTTTTTATTGTAGTTCCCCTAGTAGGCCTATTCCACAACTATCATTCTAGTATGCAAAAATGTGCTATAGGGTAAGATCCCAGAGCCTCTAGACCTACGTCATTTTAACAAAGGTAATATTTTGTGAATAAATAGTGTGATAATTTATTGTAGTTAAAAACGCATGCGTACTTGCTAGCTTGAAAGCGGGGCCCTTTTACAGGTAATAGGTACAGAAGGTACATAAAAACTTTACTCACCTACGTTAAAGTATGATAGCTGGTTTTTATATATGTTTTACAGAATATTGGGAAAAACTAATATTCATTATTGTCAGACACTTACCGTGGGCCCTAACTTCCTCCCAGACGCTTTAAAGTTCGCAAAAAAATTAGGTAATCTACGTATAGTAGCAAGCCTAAATTTTATATATGTTACTTGGGTTACTATTTTAAGACCTATTGTAAGCAGCCAGACCAATCCGAAGGGCCAAACATCCTCCCAGACACGATAAAAGTTCCGCTATGAGTATGAGCGCGAGAGGGCATTATTTATGCGCACGAGTGCGAGTGAGAGCATTAGATGGCATTATAACATTATTACAGCTTCATGAAATTTAGGTTGTTTATTTGTCTTAATGGAATATTTTAATAATTATTCAATAAAACGTTAATGCCTAATTATAACAATAATTTCAATGCAATAAATTTGGCGAAATAAAAGTTCAAGAATTCGATGTTCTATTAAATTTCGATTTTTAATGTGAATGTAATAAAAATACACAGTAAAAACTCGTGCGCCAAGTTTAACATATGTATATGGTGTGTAAAAAACAGTTATACAGATGTATGATAAAAGTAATACCAAGCTGTGTTAAAATTCTCGGCGATTAAACTATTAATTTTTACAGATTTATATTTTATTGTGTCTAGATTACACGTGAGAACGGAAAAATTGTATAATTTAAATTTTAACATGCAATTTTTTTATGCAAGGACGAACATTTTTTATTGTGTATATTTATGAAAATTAATATTTTCCAATAACAATAAATTCCATAAAATGATGATTTACTGAAGTTTTTCTCTTATAACTATCAAAGATACATGAATTAAAATGTAAAAAACTACTAGTAAAAAATATAATTTGTAATGATTAATTATCATATTATCGACTCTTAATCTTCGTTGTCATCATCATCAAAGTTTTGTATTTTGTTATCCAGACAATCTTCAAATTGAATACTTAATTCATCATCAGCATCGTCTGCATCGTTTTTTAATTCCTCTTTAAAAACAAGTACATTAATTAGATTGCGAATAGCTACAAATACATGGAAATAATTTGAAGTGAAAATAAAATGCCTGGTTCATTTTGAAGTGATTCACTGACAAAACTTGGTAATTGATCACCATCGAACCAATTGAAGGGATGAGAAGCCAAGGAATTGAAGGGGGATGAATAATTCATACAGCTTATACACTTGAGGCAAAGGAATTGCAGGTATTTTTAAAGAACAAAAATACTTTGATGTGGAGCATCTCAGAAAACTTGTTTTTCTACTTAAACCCCTTGGCTTCTTATCCCCTCAATTATAATTACCAAAAATATTTACAAAACAGTTTTCCATAAAAAGGTGAAAATGTGTCATTTTTACGGCTTGGGTATAGAGGACACGTATAAAAGTGTCTTTGAAAAAATATTAATAACAATTAAACTGCATGTAAAAAAAATTTGAAAAAATGAAAGGAGTTACAGAATACCTTAATCTCTATTTCACCTAAATTTAAAATTTTACAGAAAAGTGGTTTTGGAGAGGAAATACCTTAACACACACAGAGTAGTCCATGCGATAAGAGAGAGATCCATACCCCCCCCCCCCCCCCGAATACATCTCATTCGCACTCGTGCGCATGAATAATGCCCTCGCGCTCATACTGGACTATAAGGGCGGTGCGAGGTGCGGTGCGAAGTATACGGTACAGTTAGACCTATCTAGTGCATATACATATGTATGTGTAGTTTCTGGTAAAGCATTATACAAGCAAAAATATCTAGTTCTATCTAGATTTTCCAGTTAATAGCCTAGATGGAAATAGAAGAGAACGAGACACATTTCTGCATGGGAAACTGTCTGGTTCGTGTAAGTCTAGTTTCTAGCAAGATGTACAGTGAAAACTATCTAGTTTTTGTGTATATCGAGTTTCTCACAAGGCACTGCACAGTGAAAACTATTTAACTCTGTCTACTTTTTCCAGTTAAGGGCCTAGGTGGAAGTAGGGAAGAACTAGAAACATTTCTACTTGGATATACCATCGTAGCACTTTAATTTCTGAAATGATACAAAATTATCGCGTTTCAATATGTACCCTTAAAATTAAAATATTCTGCTTTTAGGAGATTATTATTACGCGTCTTAATGGAGAAATGACATGAATTTTGTTATGATTTGTGTTGAAGGAAAATAACATTAGAAACAAGGTGGTTTTTGAGAAAATGAAATTAAGCGTAAAATAAGCTCAAAAATCGGTTTTGAAATATCGGCTTAGTTCCGCCCACAAGAAACGGCGCGTGAATGCAGATAGCAGTTGTGACGTCACGGATCGTCCCCTAGTCACCGGCCGGCTACAAGTTTACCGCTTGCAGTTGGCGCTGTGCGCATTCTTCGTTCAGATTTTCCCAGAGTTTGGTCAATTGCAAACTGTAGAATTTGTGCGACGTACCTACTTTAATATGACCGATAGCGTCGCAGAAAAAAAACCGTCTCGAAGATATTATTATTGTGTCGTACCAAAGTGCAGAAATACTTCGGTAACTGCACCTGATAAGTTGTACTTCGCAATTCCACGAAATAAAGACATTCGAAGAGAATCGAATAAGTTGAATATTAATTTTTTAAAAATTTAATCACAATACTATCAATTTTTATGTAATCTTATTAGAATATAAGAGTAATTTGTATCTACAAACTATGTATGTATCAGCATAGATTTAAGATTGAATGATAATGATTATTTGGTCTGATTAAGGTTTTCTTTTGGGGTTTTTCCTTAATCCGTAGCAACGAATGTTGGACCATTGTTATGTTCCCCAAAAGCAAATTATAATAGATAAGACAACTTCTACATTAATTTAATCGATTACTTCTTGAGTGAGAGTATTGAAATAAGCAAAAACTGCTCGATGTTAGATATTTATAATCCTAAGTTTAGGAATATGATTTATTATCGCAAAGGAAAGGTAAGAGAGAGAGGGTACAGATTTATAACTACTCTTGTAAAAAGTTTCCAATACTTTACAACCGGAAAAAACCCGGCGGGCCTAGCGGCCCAGATGAGCATGTGGTGTGTAGCTTGGTACAGAGTGATTTCTGGTCACTCTGTCCCTTCTAAACGGGCTTTGCAGCGTCTACTAAATAAGAAATAGTTAGTTCCGAGACAGCGACAACGCGAAGTGTATGTGATTTTTGGACGTGTGGACGTTAAAACCCGCGCTGAAGCCACTACTACTTAATACGTACTGCTGGCTGTTGCGTTTTCTACGGTAAATCTACTCGTTGCGAGCATAGTTTGGACATTATGGCGGGGGTGTCTGGTAGCTGACATCACGCAACGTAGCCTCGTGTCGAGGTACCGTTTACTAGCCTCGCGTTAATCCATGATTTTAAATATTTATAGCACGATTAACTCTTAATATTTTGCGCTACAACTTCGGTTAACGTTTTTGTGACCCAAATTCTATCGATTGCATTGTCTCCGTAATTATCACGCGCCGATCTGTAATAGATGTTGATAATTAGCTATTTTAATGTTACCTACCTATAAGATTTATGGCACATGTGACAGGTGAGCATCTAGCATTCAGAAAGAGGTAGGTACCTACTAATAATGAAAATTATGGTCATACTAACCTGGCAGCTTTGACGCCTCTTATTTCAGTGTTAACAAAGTCTGACTGGCCTGCTATAAAACTGGACAACATAAACGAGTCAATTTTTGGCAAATTATCGAACTGCCCCTGAACAAAACCAGGTTCCACCATTTTTGCCTTGTACAAGTAGCAATATCTAATGCGTTTGGAAGTAAAATATACACTGCAAACACTACCACGACCGACATACGCAGTCTACGAAATAGACACTACGGCTGCCGCGGACGATTCGTGACGTCACCCAGCCAACCAGCCACTCACGAAGCGTTTTCGATCACGTGACAAAGTAGGCGTTCCGCTGCGAAACAAACTTACAAATATTTCGCTTGTTGCCCGTTTTTTTAGGAAAAAATTATCTCATTTCATCTTAAGAAGGCTACTACATCGCCTTAAGCAGACATTCCAAATGATTTAAAATTCATGTCATTTCCCCATTTTATGACGATAACCAGAGTGTACTAGTTTCAGAACACTATAACCGTAATTAATATTTTACGTTTCCCGCGTGACTATGTCGTCCGTACCAGAGAAAAGCACGTATCTTTACACTGTCATTGAGAAACGTCGTAACCCGTTGCTATGCGAGGAAACATCGTAAATCCTTGTTGTACATTGCTATGACTTACGACTTTTCCTTGCATAGCAACGAGTTACGATGTTCTACAATGATAGTGAAAAGATACGTGCTTTTTTTCTGGTACCGATCGATGTGTTCACGTCTGCCCGGCGATTAATATTAGAGATTTTCTTCAGAAATAATATTGTCGGACACTGAGAGTCGTTGTAATCAATCGGATAGCAGCATAGGATCAGCAACCAATAGCGTATATTTGAAGATATTACTATAGCATATTGTCTACAGGATGAGGACTTGGACCTCCGACATAACAAATATAACGTAGGTGATTTTGTCGAAGCATAGACGATGAGTGTCATAGTTGGTTGGTCGTGGTAGGTAAGAGAGGTTAAGCAGAATCGACAACTGCCAGTGATGGGACTCTATACGCCTATTGCGTATAGCCCATGCACACTATTACACATTTGAATGTGTATTGTATGTATACGGAAAACAGCGCCGCCAAACTGGGTTTCTTGGTGAAACACTGGGGTGTAAATTCTCTATACGTACTGTTATGTGAACAAGAAGTTTATTTATTTAACAAGAAATTTAGACTATGAATTACAGATAAGTAGTGAAGGAAATTGATTAATTCTGTCTCGAGTTTAACGAAGAAAGCTCTGCCTTGAGCTTATTGAAGAATACTGTCTTGAGTTTTGAATAGTAATGTTTCGAAGAATACGGTTTATTGTTTCGAATAGTTCTGTCTCGAAGAATACAGTTTCATGTCTCGAATAGTTCTGTCTCGAAGAATACAGTTTCATGTCTCGAATAGTTCTGTCTGTCGAATGAAGAACTCGGTCTCTTATATATCTAAGATAAGAGTGCTTCTCATTGGGCGTTTTCCGAATGTTCGTCGGACCCTGAACTTGAATTATGAGACTGGAGTGGAATCCTCTAGAAGGAAGTATTTGGTTGCTCTATCTTGATTACACATGTGGAGATCGACTCAGCGAGCGGACAGCACAAATATATAACAATATGTCTTATCTAAGTTAAACGTTCAGAGGTACATTCGAGAGTGGAGAGAGTATACGAATATATAACACCTCCGGGGTTTTTGAGATTAAAGTACATGTAACGCATTTGCTTTAATCTGTGATTGACCAGCCTCCAGGGGTAGCAGAAGGATCTTGATGACGACTCCTAAGTGTTGATAGTCGGAGCTCTTCTCCTGATGTGGTTTCCAGCCTAGATTGTTGGAGAGATGGTGGAGTGAAGGACGGAGTTGGTATCACTGCGTTCCTTCGAAGGTTGCACTGATTGAATAATTGTATGCAACAATTATGATTTGATGAAGGAGAGTTGTCGTCGCCTGGGTTGAATCCTTTAAAACATCCAAGTTTGCGGCATCTCTTCCAGCATTGGTAGAAGATAGTTATAATTATAAGAATAATGCTGATAACTGCTGCGAAGGTTGTCCATACAGAGTATCTGTAGATGGGATGTGATTTCATCATGTCATTAAGGTTGTTCCTGATGGTGTTTAATTTTGCAGATGCGACTTTTAGTTCTTCAAGTTTTAGGTTTGATAAAGTTATTCGGTCGAGATGAAGAAGAGTGATTTTCCTCGGTTCTCCTTTTAGAAATTTGTCCTCATAAGAGTCCGTCTCGATGGGAATATCGGGAATGATACCGGAGAAATTAGTGGTAATAGTGGAAGTAGCTGTTAGTTGCTGTCACGTCATGGACAACTAGATTTACTACTAACTATCAATTCGGGGGAAACAATAGGGATCATCGATACAATCAACACATTTTATATCGCAAAAGAATATTCTGTTGCTACTAACCTTTCTTTGACTTTCGATCTCTCTCTCTCTCTCTCTCTTTCTCTCTCGGGTTGCCGTGTGGTCCTTGCTAGGAGAGGACTGGCTCTCTCTCTCTACTCTCTCCTTAGGGCTTTCCTTTTTCGATTACTTGCAAAGGACTGGGCGACACAAATCACAACACCGATTGGTTAACGGATTTTATTTTTAAGCAACTAATGAACTTGATACAAAGCCACAAACACTGATCTGATTACAATCAAATTCGCACTGGAAACTCAACTAAATTTCTGCACTAAGATTCTGCTTAAATTCTGCTTAAATTCTGCGCTAAGATTCTGCACTAAAAACTTGCACTAATCTAATTGATTCTGGAAGCTGAGCTAATATTCTGCACTCTCTGATTAGAGAGTCTCCTTTTATTTCATTTTCGCGGGGGTGGTTCCTATCCCTGTTCCGGTGGGGGCGACCAATGGTCAAGCTTGATTCTTCGTCCTAGGTGGGGTCCAGCTTGACGTTTTGCAAAGGGGGGGAAGAAGATGCCTTGATCTAGTTTTTGATGGCACGTGCATCGCTGAGGTCTTCGCGGAACTTCCGGCCTCTCGCATCGATGACACGTCGTTATTGCGTCCCATAGACTGTGATGAAGTTATGATCTGTTGAAGGCTCCTTGAAGTGTTTCGCTTTCCGTTTCGTTCGTCGCTGCGTAGGAGAGTGTTTGTTCCTGTTTGGGATTTGATCTGTCCGGGCTGTTACATGATTTCTTATCCTCTATCTCTCCATGAGAACTTATTTATCGCTCGCTCGCACGTACCTCTATTAATTCTATGAATACGGCTGCGCGTAGGGATTTTCAAGACGTAACACCTCCCCCCTTAAATCTGAACGTTAGGTGAGCCTAACGTGAAGGTTGGGATTCATATTCCTCTTTTAAAGCTTCTGAATTTAATCAGGAATGTATATGATTTTAAGCCGTGTTCATGGATTTTTTTTCTTAAAACTGTATCTCGAATATTTAAAGAAGTTAACAAAAATTGTATATATCTAGGAGTTATTAAATTTAATGATTAACGGATTTCTAAATTATAGATGATTGCAAAAATAAATGATTATTATATTGAAAATAAAATTAAGTTGTGATTATAAATGGTTTGTAAAATCAATAATTAATCATTAAATCAGTAATTAAATATATAATGGATTAGCGTAATTAACAAAGAAAAGTAAGTAAAACGAGTTATTAAGGGAAATAATGTGTGGAAGGAATTTACTTGTAGAAAGGAAAAAAAAATAGGAAAGAAAAATTGTAGATAGGATAAATAGAATTACAGGTCTTCTGCTTCACACGTTCAGTTCCGAACCAATTCGTCGCTGTCTGGGAACTCCCAATCTTCCTCTTCATTCGCGCTGTCCCAGTCTTCTGGAAAGCGCTGCCAGTAGATGGGCTCCCGGACTCCATCCTCGTAAGTCCTATCTGCCAGCTGCCGAGGCCAGTCCAGCCGCTGCCACTCCTCTGGAGTGTAGATGGAAATGTCCAAGCGCTCGAGGTAGGAGCGATCTGGTGGAGGTGGCTCGATGCGGTTCCTCCATTTATGTTCCTCTTCTCTCTGGGCTTGCTGGTACTCGTATTCTTCGAGGGCTTCATTGTATTCACCCCATATTACCTCCTGGAATCCCTCCACGACGAACTCAGGTTCGTCCCAAGCTTCGTCATCCGGGTATTCCTGGGTGAAGAGTTCTCGGAGGTGGAAGACGTTCTCTTCGAAGTTCCATGTCCATTCCAGATATTGTTGTATGATATGCTGGTGTACTTCTCTGGACGTTGGTTCGTATGGTAATTCCATTTCGATTCCTTGCTGTCTGATTGATCTCTTCAGAAGCGTTTCGGTTTTGTGACTGGCTTCTTTGCGCACTTCGTGAGGTTTTATACCTGGACGGGGTTTGGAATTTGAATTCGGATTTTGGAAGTCTGCTGCTTTTGATTTGGAATTTGGATTCTGACTTTGGAAGGATTTATTTAGGATCGGTTCGTTGATGTTTGTTAATTACATAGCGTACGTATTACGTTCTATAATATGATATCGTGTGTAACGCATATCTATGGTACGATATTATCCGTCACTAATTTTATTATTTTACATATAAATATAATTCGTAAGAATCCTGCACTGGCTGTATGTGTGTGTATCGAATGTTAAGAAATTAGACTATATTTTATTCCACGTATTTTCAGCTATTTTATGAATTGTATTTTCGTCTAAAAAAAAAAATTATGTATTGATATATATTTTTCTATAATATCTCTACCGGTCATGCTTCTTACAATGTTATTAATAATTGCTGATTTTTCTGTGGGGAACATAATATGATCTTTTAAGTTTTGTAATCTATCTTTATTCTGATTTTTCTAAGTTCTTATGCAATTATAGAATATTCTAATTGTTTTCTGGGGTTATGTGTGATATTCTTAATGTATTTATATGGACTATTTTTGTATTTTTCTTAATTCTAATTTTTACATTTGATTTATTTATAATTTCTAAGACTTCGTGTGGTCCTGTATATTGATCACCAAATTTTCCTGTTTTAATTCCTTTTAATAAGAATACATAATCGCCTACTTTGAATGTTTGCGGGTTGATTTTTCTATCGTAATATTTTTTTGATTTGAATTTTGAACTTATAAGTTTTTCTTTAGCTACTTCTTGAATATCATGTAATCTTGTTACTAGATCAATTAGATATCCATCGTATGTTTCCACTTGTTCATTGTCGCAAATAGGATCATTAGATAGTAATCTTGCTAATTGTCCAAAAACTAATTCAAACGGTGTATGATCAGTACCTTCATGTATGCTTGTGTTGTAAGCGAAAGTCGCGAGTTCCAACCAATCATCCCATTCTGCGTCTTTATTGACGAAATGTTTAAGATATTCTACTAGGACGTGGTGCGATCTTTCAAGTGATCCATTTGATTGTGGATGAAATGCAGTAGTTTTAAATTGTTTAATTCGAAATCGTTTTGCTAATCTTTTTAACAATCCACTCAAGAAATTTGCACCTTGATCGGTTAGAACTGCTTTTGGAGCACCAAATATACATATAAATCGTTTTACAAAAGCATCTGCTATTATGGATGCTGTCGCGTTAGGTAATGGTATGGCAATACAATATTTTGTTAAATTATCTTGAATTGTTAAAATGTACTCGTTATTATTTTTTGATTTTGGCATAGGGCCAACTATATCCATTGAGATTTTATCAAAAGCTCGACCTGGCGTATCCGAAATAATCATGGGGTTTTTTGTTTTAACTCTTTTCAGTTTTTTTAATTGGCAACTTAAACATTGTTGAATGAATTTTTGAATATCTACTTTAAGATTTTCCCAATAGTATTTTTGTCTAATTCTTTTATATGTTTTTGTAACACCTTTGTGACCTCCTATTGCTGAGGCATGGCCTTCTTCTATAATACTTTTTCTGTTTTTAATAGGTGGATATTCAATTATTCCATGGCAAATTATTATTTGTGTTTGTGATCCTTGAAAAGCAATTTTGAATTGTGTTTTAATATCTATCCATGGAATTTTAAGGATTTCTTTTGTTTTTGCAATACTTAGTGACCGTAGTTTTAATTGGTCAGCTTTTTCACGTAAACTTTGAATTACATTAGTAATATTACTAAAAGTAGTTGTTAATGATTGTTTTTCGGTTCCTTCTATTGGTAATGCAATGTGAAAACAATGTCCTTTTTGTATTGCATTAGCAGATCCGACTTGAAGATTTTTAAATTTAGGTAACTGATTTTTTTCTACGAGTGATCTTGAGCCTTCGTCTCGTGGATCACCGTTGTTTGTTATAAAATATGCATAATTATCTTTTCTCATCCAAATTTGATCTTTGCTTTCTGTAAAATTTGAATTTAATTGATTTACTTTTTCAACTTGGTGTAATGCCTTTGTATCATCCTTCTTATTTTCAATATCTTCGTCATTCGAAAATGATGAATCTAAACTATCCTCTGATGTGATTGATTCATTGTCAGAAATTATATTACCGTCCTCATCTATAGTTTGTATAAGGTCTAAGTCGTCTTTATTTTTATTTTGTATACTGTCAGGTTGTGGAACAGTTTCTTTTAGTTTTTTCTTCCTAATAGAATCTGTTTGTGTATTAGGAGATTTAGTGATATTAGATTTTTTTGCTTTGATTTGATTTTGAATTCTTTCGCTTCTTCGAAGATTTAAATCTTTTTGAACTATGTTAACATGTTCAAAATCAATAGGATTGGAATGGATTTGAGCTTCTACAGTAAATATTTCTGATGGAGATTCTAATAATTCTTCTTCTGTAAATGGTATACTATCTTTGTTTGTTCTTTCTAAATTTTCTTCGTTAAATGATATTTCCTGTTGTACAGTTAAAATTGGATTTCTGGATAAAGCGTCTGCATTTACGTTTGTTTTTCCTGCTTTATGTACTACATCGAATTCATATTCTGCGAGTTTAACTCTCCAATTAGAAACACGGGAGCAAGGGTCTTTGGATCTTTGAAACCAAACTAACGGTTTATGATCCGTGACTAAAGTGAACTTCCGTCCGTACAGATATGGTCGAAAGTGAGTGACGCTATAGATTATCGCAAGAGCCTCCTTTTCGTAAGTATCGTATCTTCTTTCACAATCTGTCAATACCCTTGAAGTATACGCGATAGGTCGGTCTTTTCCTATCGGTCCTTGCGATAAAATTCCGCCTATTGCATACCCTGAAGCATCTGTTGTAACTACAAAAGGTTTCGTAAAATCGGGATATTGTAATACCGGTGCTTCACATAATTTATCTTTTAGAATATCAAATGCCATTTGTTGTTCGTCTGTCCAATCAAAACTACCTTCCTTTTTTAAGAGATTTGATAAAGGTTTAGCAATTTTAGAAAAATTTTCAATGAATCTTCTATAGTAACCGGCTAATCCTAAGAATTGTCTAACATTCTTTTGATTTTTGGGATTCGGAAAATTTTTAACAGCTTCTATTTTCTTTGGATCTGGTTTTACTCCATCTTCACTTATTATGTGGCCAAGATATGCAACTTCTTTTCGTAGAAATTCGCATTTGTCAGGTTGTAAACTTAATTTTGCTGTTCGTAAACGTTCTATGAGTTTAATGAATTTTTCCCGATGTTCTTCTAAGGAATTAGCATAAATTACGATATCGTCGAGGTATACGAATAATTCAATTCCTTGTAAACCTGTTAGTACGCGATCCATTAGTCTTTGAAATGTTGCTGGAGCATTTTTTAATCCAAAAGGCATGCGATTAAATTCATAATGGCCATATGGTGTGGAAAATGCTGCTTTATGGCGATCTTTTTCGCTCATTTTTATTTGGTGGAAGCCTGAAGCTAAATCGAATACCGAAAAATACTTTGCTCTGCCTAACTGATCTAATATATCCACAATATTAGGTAGCGGATAAGAATCTCCTATTGTTTTTTCGTTTAGGGATCTGAAATCTAATACTAGTCGATAACGCGGTTCATCTGAATCGACTTTTTTCTTTTTAGGAACTATCCAAACTGGTGTATTATAAGGTGATTGAGAAGGTTTTACTATTCCACCTTCTAATAATTCTTTGACTTGTTTATCGATTTCTTGTTTGTGAACTGGAGGAAATCTATATTGACGTTTATTAATTGGTAGCTCATCTAATGTTGGAATTTCATGTTTTAGTACGTCTGTTGCTTCTAAATAATCATCTTGTAAATGAAATCTATCCTCACTTATTTCGATTAAATATTCAACTTCTTTTCTCTCTTCTTCGTTTAAATGATCTAATCGTAATAATTCTTTTATTTCTTTTATTCTTTCCGTTTTTTTATTATGATTTATTTGCTGAGTATCTTTTGAATTATTAATAACATTTTCTGTTATTTTATTTACTTCTTCTATTCTATTAAGGTCTTTTAACGCGATACTGTGATCTGTCCGTTTATTTGCCCTAGAATAGGTATTTTTTTCATTATTTATTTCTTCTATTCTTTTAAGGTCTTCTAACGCGATACTGCGATCTGTCCGTTGATTTGCCTCAGAATAGATATTATAATTTGATTCATTTGATTTAATAATATTACTTTTGATTTCATTATTTAATTTTTCCTCGTACGCGTGTAATTCTAACGTCGGGATTATTATTTCGATTTCTTCTTCAGTAGTATTAAATATTTTTAAATAAGCTTTACCGTTATTGTTTGATACCAACGTTTCACCGAGATATATTCCATCGCTTACTTTTAATCGCGGTATGTATCCTTCTTTTAAATTCGTAGGTTTTAATCGTATATAAATTGTTGAAATTGCCCTTGCCGGTACAACAACAGTTTCTGCAGTCTCGAAAGGGATATTATATCCTTTAATTTCCAAACAATTCCCTGCATAATTAATCTTAGCATCGTTATCTATAAAGAAATCTGAGCCTAGTATACCGTCTTGTTCGATCGGAAAATCATCCGGTACTAAATGAAAAAAGGTATTGCAACTTAAAACATTTATCGAAATTCGGCCTAAGGTCGTCACCTTGTGGGCTGTAATCCCGCTTAACTGGATGATTTCACTATGATCTACTAAATTTGAGGCACTATTAACTCTTTGCTTTAAAAGATTTGGGCCGGCTCCTGTATCAAGCATTAGGATTACCGGGATACATAGATTAGCAGGGGCCACGCGAACTGTTGGAACGCGACTTCCTTGACTGAGATTTATTGTTGATGAACGGACATTGGGTCTTGATTTTGTTGGACTGAATGTATTGGACGCGTTTGAATATTTAATTTTGTTCCCCATGCCGCGCCCTGTGAGGGGGAACTGTTGGGGTTTCCCGATTTTTGGACATCTTGTACATGTTGTGAATTATCTTTTTGTCTTTGGAAACATTTTTCTATGGTGTGATTAAATTTTCCGCAATAATCACATTTTATTTGAGGTCTATTCCCGTTATTAAAATTTCGATTTGAATTTTGGTTATTTATTATATTTCTGCAAACGGTTGCTTTATGGCCTGTTTTTCCGCAATATTGACATATATCTACATTTGAGAAATTTTTTAAGCGTTGACGACAGTTATCTGTAGTATGATTATTTCTTTTACATATTTGACAGAACATTTGCGTATTGATATTTTGGGATAGCAATCGACAGTTGTTTGCTGTATGACCTTTTCGATTACATATTTGACAAGTTTGAATATTTCAGTTTGAACGATATTTATTTTCTGTGATCGCGATCTACAAACGTCCGCGGTGTGATTTCTTTTGTTGCAAATTTGACATTTGATAGTAGTTTCGGTTTTTCCTAAATTTTCTTTCGTATATAATTGACAGTGATCTGCTGAATGACCTGCTACATTGCATATTTGACATTTAATGCTTTGGTTATTTTGATCATTTGAATTTTGTGGCCCTTTACCTCGCATTTGCTCTACGCGTGTTAAAGTTCGTTCAAGTTCTACTGCTTTAATTCGGGCGCTTTTAAGGTCTTCTACATTTCCCATATTACACCTTATGTCTGGATTTAAACCGCGAATAAAATATTTTAATAAATCTTTATTTACTTCAGCTCCGAAATTTTCATCGATTTTACGATTTTCTATTCTATGACCGTCAGTAATTCTTTTAGCTAATTCTCTGGCTCTATTTAGATAAGTTATAATATTCTCATTTTTGTATTTGCAAATGTCGCTTAATTCTCCGTAATATTGATGTACGGTTTTTTCTGGGGCGTAAATTTCTTCTAAAAATGCTGTTAACTATTCTATTGTATTTAACGTTTGTCCAACACTACAGCGTTTCGCTTCACCAATTAATTTTGTAAGAATTAATTTAACTAAGTTAGATTCTGATTCTCGTGGTAACATATTTTTTGCTTCTTCGCATGCTTCGAGAAAATCGCCTAAAGGTATATTTTGGCCATTAAAACGAGGTACAATTTCTATAGCAGTTTTAAGGGAAATTTTCTGATTATTCGCCATTATTGTAGTTTGATTCGAATTATTTGATCTACTACTACTTGGGCGATTTACGTCTATTACTGGAGAGTGTTAAAATTTAATGTACGTGCAACTACTTCAGTTTGTTCTGTTAAATTTTCGTGTTCTTGGGGGAGAGTGGCTGTACTCTTTGGACTTTGTCCTTCTGATATGCTAATAATGCTCCCGCTGGAATCGCTGAGAATTCGAGGAGGAGTGTGGGTTACTTTAGGTTTACTTGTAATATTTAGAAATTGTACATTTGTTTTTTCTGTAATATTCTTTTTAGATCGAGTATTTTTGGAAGGATTGTCTTCAGAATCTGACATAGTACTTAATCATTTTACGAAGAATTTTTTTTTATTTTAATTTAAAAATAAAGCAATTGATAGTTAGGTGTATTTAGATTCGACAGGTCAGTTCGGATAGCACCTAGCTACTTTAGGAATTGAACCTAATATCCGGTACTCTTTGCGAGCAAACGATCGGAACCTTCCGTATAGTGGGAATCGAACCCACGATCTTTCTGACCAGACTCGGCCGATGCACCAAAAAGGCGTTGTCACGTCATGGACAACTAGATTTACTACTAACTATCAATTCGGGGGAAACAATAGGGATCATCGATACAATCAACACATTTTATATCGCAAAAGAATATTCTGTTGCTACTAACCTTTCTTTGACTTTCGATCTCTCTCTCTCTCTCTCTCTTTCTCTCTCGGGTTGCCGTGTGGTCCTTGCTAGGAGAGGACTGGCTCTCTCTCTCTACTCTCTCCTTAGGGCTTTCCTTTTTCGATTACTTGCAAAGGACTGGGCGACACAAATCACAACACCGATTGGTTAACGGATTTTATTTTTAAGCAACTAATGAACTTGATACAAAGCCACAAACACTGATCTGATTACAATCAAATTCGCACTGGAAACTCAACTAAATTTCTGCACTAAGATTCTGCTTAAATTCTGCTTAAATTCTGCGCTAAGATTCTGCACTAAAAACTTGCACTAATCTAATTGATTCTGGAAGCTGAGCTAATATTCTGCACTCTCTGATTAGAGAGTCTCCTTTTATTTCATTTTCGCGGGGGTGGTTCCTATCCCTGTTCCGGTGGGGGCGACCAATGGTCAAGCTTGATTCTTCGTCCTAGGTGGGGTCCAGCTTGACGTTTTGCAAAGGGGGGGAAGAAGATGCCTTGATCTAGTTTTTGATGGCACGTGCATCGCTGAGGTCTTCGCGGAACTTCCGGCCTCTCGCATCGATGACACGTCGTTATTGCGTCCCATAGACTGTGATGAAGTTATGATCTGTTGAAGGCTCCTTGAAGTGTTTCGCTTTCCGTTTCGTTCGTCGCTGCGTAGGAGAGTGTTTGTTCCTGTTTGGGATTTGATCTGTCCGGGCTGTTACATGATTTCTTATCCTCTATCTCTCCATGAGAACTTATTTATCGCTCGCTCGCACGTACCTCTATTAATTCTATGAATACGGCTGCGCGTAGGGATTTTCAAGACGTAACATTGCAATGACCCTATATAAGCCCGACATCCTGGTTTAAGGCTTAAAATTCCGGTTTTGCAGAGTAGTACATTGTAAACTTTGTCATTGGAGCAGGTGATTGTGGCTTCAGTATCTTCTGAGATGACATAGATCCACTTGTTTTGTTGTAGATTTTGCCATAAGAAAATATTTCCTTGGATTTGTTGTACATCGCAGTCTTTCGGTAATTTCCTGGTTGTTAACTGGAGCAAAGAGACTTCACAAACATTTTGGATAGCAGTAGAATGGACCATGGTGCTGTGGCAGACATAATGTTCCGCCTGTGCTTCCTTGCAACTTGTGAGATCGGAAAACTGAATGTAGTTTTCTTTACTTCGGGATACAAGGAGGTATCGTTGGGAAGGTTGAATGAGGTAATAGGAATTGTCAGCTTTTTTGTAAACAGGAAGAGGAATCAGAGAATAATACTCATAATTTCTATTATCCACGAGAGGAATAGTTAATGAGAATATAATTTTCGTATTAAAGTAAAATGCTTTTAATAATGATAGTTTCATTAGAATATACCCTTTTTGATTTACTAATTCGACAGGGAAGGTTTGTCCATTTGGTAAGAGATATTGTGATAGTGTTGTAATTCTGCTATAACTCGGGAAGGCGTTATTATAGAAGGATGAAGAATTTCCTTTTTCGCAAATAAGATACTGGACGTTAATAAGTCTATTTGTTCATTTAATTCGATAGCCAATGTATGTAAATTAGTTACGTAAGTTGTTATTCTAGTAGTTTCATCTATAGTTGAGATTTCGTCGGCAATTATTTTCTCATATTTATTAATATTGTCAATGTAAGAATTTAGTTTTGTTTCGGTAAATCTCAGAGTAGAAATAGTCTCATTAAAGTTTGCAATAGTTGATGAAACGACTTGCATCTGATTTTTGATTAATATTGCAAGATTTTTCTGATTTTGCTCATTACATTCAATAGCATGATCATATCGTTCAGCGTCATCGGAATCTGGCGTTCCTACGATCCAATGGAGTATTTTTCCCGCGAAATTGAATAATCCGCGCTTACGACGCTTTTCTGAATTATGTCCCAAAAGTTCGGAGATTGTCGAGTATTTATTTTGGAGATTGTCTACTTGTAATCTTAGTGATTGATAAGTTTGGTCGCAATGGAACCGGTTTGAATCTATGTATGTGCACGTGGACATAAATCTTCTAATTTTCTGACATTATTTTGTATTAGATTTAGTTTTTGTTCATAGTGTGTGAGATTTATGTATGTTATGAGGTTCCAATTTGACTGTGTTAATTGTGCGGTACCTAGTTGTTCATAATGGATTCCTGCACCTTCGTTAATGGGCTGGACTGAGAAATTTGGAGCTTCTTTGGCAATAATTATAGGAATTAAGATCCACCATTCTAACCTGAAACAAAGGGTTTTAACCTATTAAGATGGACCTTGACTCGTTTCTTGTTAATGAGTAATGTGATATTCGTGCTTGAATTAATTTCGACGATGGAATATGGTCCGTTGTAGGTAGGTTCTAATTTTTTATTTTTTCCTACTCTTGACTGATCGTTTCGCAATAATACGCGATCACCTATTTTGAATTCAAATTCTTGAACACTTTTTATCATCGTAGTAGGCTTTGGAAATTTGTTTAGATTTTTCTAAGTTGGATTTCGCGATCTCGAAGCTTTTACACAAGCGCATTTGCAAATTCTCTAGATATGTGTCATAATTATATCGAAATCGGTTTTGAAGGATGGAACTCGGTATTGTAGCTTTATTTCCAAAAAGAAGTTCACACACACACACACATAAGGAGTAAATTTAGTCGAGGAATGAATACTCGTATTACATGCAAATATAGCTGTGGAGAGGAATTTATCCCAGTTCGTTTGATTGGAATTAATGTAGTGTTTTAGGTAATCTTTCAAAACAGAATGAGATCTTTCTAAAGATCCATTTGTTTAAGGATGATATGCAGTTGCTACTCGGTGATCAATTTTTAAGTATTTGGTGAGATCCTTGAATATAATTCTGACAAGAATTCACTACCTTGATCAGTGAGAATAGACTGCGGAACCCCAAATTGTGTGACAATTTTTAGAAACTCTGGAGTGATTGTCTCCGCTGTATGATCTGGTATAGGTACTGCTAAGAAATATTTAGTAAGATCGTCTTGAAAAGTGAGGATAAAACGATTACCACTCTCTGTTAAAGGAAGAGGACCTACGATATCGAGTGATACTCTTTCAAATGGCATTGATGACGTCGTTGTGATTTCCATGGGAATTCTAATAGGTCTACGATTAATTTTATTTTTTTGGCAAGAGTCACATTTTGAAACATAGTTTCGGATGTCCTTAGTCATACCTTTCCATAGATATTGGGATTGGATTCGCGAGAGCATGCGGTGGTATCCCGGATGTCGTGCTAAGGGTGAATCGTGATTGTCACGTAGGATTTGTTCAATTTCCTCGGTATTTGGCTCAATGATTTTGTTTAAATATAAACGAATAATGATTTTATGAAATAGAAAGTACATAATATGGATTACTAACGGTATCTTGATCGTTTCGAATGGCGATATTGGTGCTGAAATTGATACCTCTTTGATGCCATTATTTTTGCAATATAAGGATATATTTTGCAATGATTCGAACAATTCAGAGTAAATGAGTTTGTCGAAATAATTTGTTTTATGTATAGACACGATAGTATCTTGGTTTATACGATAACATTTGTAAAGTTTAGGATTTTCTGGCAATTGTGTTCTAAAATTTTCAATGAAGGGGTTTGATTCATCGTAATCCTTGGCAATAAAAAGAACTTTGATTTCTTCACTCTCAAATATTGATGAGTCGTATTGAGTGATATTAGAAGGGTTAACTTCATCTAAATTCTTAGCCTTTAAATATTATTCAAAGGAGTATTTCCTATTGCATATGCAGCTGCGTGAAAGTGCGTCTGCATTTGAATTGATTCTGCCTGGTGAATTGCTGAGTCGGATGATATCTTGTTTAAGCATTTTAGAAATTTGTTTATCGACTTCAGCTTTATGTACACTGCCCTGTAAAAGGTTGGACTCACTTAAAAAAATTGTTTTTTTTTGTATTTATCGCTTTAATGATCGTTCTCAGACCTTTTTATACAACGTATTTGTTCAGAACAATATTGTATTGATAACTTTTGAGCGTTTTCTTTTAATCATCATTTATTTATTGTATCAAAGTATGTTTATATTAAAATATTGAAAAATCGACAATATTAAAATATATCATTTTTAATTAATTCAACATTTTTTTTACCTCGAATCAATTTTTGCTCAATCCATCGATACTTCAAAATGCGCACCAATGACTTCGAACCCCATTTGCCGTCGATTGTCTGTACAATAACCTCAAATTTCGTCACTTTGACACTTGAAAGACAGTTGCTCATTGCACAATATTTTCATCAATATTGCTCCTGCAAAATTGTGTCTATAGTCTTGAAAATGGCAAGAGCGAAGCAAATAGCGAAAGAAAAACGTGTTCAGATAGTAATTTTAAGTGAAACCGGCCATTCGCAGCGAAAAATTGCACAAATAATGGGAGTTTCACAGAAAGGAATCCATACAACATTGGAGAGATTCGCTGAAACCAAATCATTTTCCGACAGGAAACGCTCGGGCCGACCCAGGAAGACGACAAAAAGTAATGATAGACTTATACAAGTGTTAAGTAAGCGGACCAGACTCAAAACAGTGCCAGATATCAGAGCCGAGATCAATCAAACGCTACCGAAGCCGATCTCCGATACAACGGTCACACGTCGGTTGCATGATGTCGGTTTGTATGGACGGGTCGCTGCCAAAAAACCATTGTTGCGATAGGTAAACGTCCGTAAACGACTCAAATGGGCAAAAGAACACAAAAATTGGTCTATCGAACAATGGAAACAGGTGTTATGGACCGATGAGTCCAAATTTGAAATTTTCGGTAGCCAACGGCGAATGTACTGCCGCATAAAATCTGATGAACGGCACGCACCTCAATTTGTAAAGCCAACAGTTGAGTTTGGCGGTGGTAGTGTGATGGTATGGGGTTATTTCTGCTACGCTGGTGTCGGCACCTTGGTAAAAATCGACGGAAAAATGCGGAAAGAAGACTATCACCGGATACTTCAGCGAAGCGCTATACCATCTGGCATCGATTTGATAGGAGAGGGGTTTGTATTTCAGCAAGATAACGACCCTAAACATAGGTACTTCAAAACTTTGTACGAACTATTTAACATCGAAAGAAGTTGCACGCACTCTTAAATTCATGGAATGACCACCACAATCGCCGGATGCAAATCCCATCGAACTGTTGTGGGATGAGCTGGACGGAGAAGTGCGGAAACTGCATCCAACCAGCGAATCTCACTTGTGGCAATGTCTTCAGCAGGCTTGGCAACGATTGCAACCAGAAAGACTTCAGAAATTGGTGGAAAGAATGCCTAGAATTTGTAGGGCAATCATCAAACCGAAAGGCCAACATATTGATGAAAAACGGCTGGATTGATTTTCTCAATTTTTTCCAGAAAAAAACTCAAGAATATCACAAGTAAATGTTTATTACTTATTAATAAAATGTTATTCTAAACAAATACGTTGTACTAAACTGTCTGGGAACGATAATTAAAGCGATAAATACAAAAAAAAACGATTTTTCTAAGTGAGTCCAAACTTTTGCAGGGCAGTGTATTTCTGGATACCGATAAGTTTTCACGACCTTTGGAACATTGTCCGAAGTATGTATTGAATGACTGACAATATTGGTAATGGAGAGCTTATCTCCTGGTAAATAGAAAATGTCATTGAATTGTGTGCAGAGAGATAGCAAAGATTGACGTTCTTCGTCATTGAGATGATTTGTTCGAAGATTTGTTTCTAGAATGCTCGCTCTATCGATATTTGAATTTTCGAAACAGATTAGTGAATCTGTTGATAGAAGTGGTGCCAAGATTATGGAACTCGAGAAGTATTTGTATGAATCGTTTGTAGTGTTTAGAATAGAAGCTAGACACATATCAAGAGACACGGTAGTGTCTCGCGGCATGTTCATTCAAGTCGTCAGAACGACGCCGCCATCGCTGTCGCCGCGAGCACCCGTGTATCTTTACAGGAAAAATGTCTGCCCCCTTCACCCCTCAATTTTAACATCGAATTTTCTCAATAAATATACTGTTATAACCAAAACTATGCTTAGTTACGCCATATAAATCGACTATTCTCTATCGATAGAGACCAGAGTAAATGATATAAGTTACATATTAACAGAGATTTTTCCTTAGCAACGCGAAGCCACGCCCCACGCCCCTCAGAAGTCGAGAATCCGATTTCTCGGGCGATATATATATGTCAAAATGTCACAAAAATTCCGCCTGTCTTCGGCGGTATTCGGCCATGGTCGGAAATGTGTATACAGATGCGGCCACACGCATACGCCATCAAAAATGTATGTGAGAGTGTGTGAGAGAATATATTCCTTGAATGTTTAGTTGTTTTTCAAAATTAATAAAATATTTCCATTCGCGAAACGATTTCCCTCGCATTTTTTCGATCCTCGGACGCGCTTGTTAATAAAAAGTAAAAATTCAGTGTAATCGGAGTAGTGAATCTCAATAGTGGTGAATGTGACAGACGCTCTGATAGCTAGCTATTATCAAATCGTTTGGATTTTTTTTAATAATCAAGATAGTGCACGGAAGCAGTGTCATTTTTCTCTGGTTGCTGGTGCATGAAGAGCAGGAAAGGAGACATCTGTATCTCGGAAGAAGTGGCATCAGATAAGTTACTTCCTAACTGACTGCCTTAACCTCATTTTCATCCCTTATACAGAACAAATATCTTTGTGGTTATTCTATTTTTTGTTTTCAGCGCCATACGAGAACGGGACGGATTGATGGAAATTTGATTTTTCTTCGCAGTCAAAAATCAACCTAGGTAGAAAAGAATTCTCTAGAATTGCGGTACAATGCCACGGTATGAATATCACGTTCTACCGACATGACATGCTTCGACAAGGTCTGTATCAACTTTAGTGGTATATTGGGGGCACTGCACTAATCCTGTGGCAAATTTTTCTATCTGGGAAAGCATATTATTATGGTAGTACAGCTGTACAGCGTTCCGATAATATACCGTCTTCCCGTACTGACAGTATACATGCATTTTTTACCTCTAATATATGCCGGAATTAAAAATCTCTAGAACTCTGCGGTACAATGCCACGGTAGGAATATCAAATTCTACCGACATGACATGCTTCGACAAGGTCTGTATCAACTTTAGCATTATATTGGGGGCACTGTACTAATCCTGTGGCACATTTTTCTATCTGGGAATGCCGTGATAGAAAAGTAGGAGATACGATAGAATTGGATTACAATAATGAAGTAATTATTTTATTATCTTTTCTTTATCGATATATTCCCCCTTTCGTATTATCAAAAGTTCCAATTATATATTATCGGAACGCTGTACAGCTGTACTACCATAATAATATGCTTTCCCAGATAGAAAAATGTGCCACAGGATTAGTGCAGTGCCCCCAATATACCGCTAAAGTTGATACAGACCTCGTCGAAGCATGTCATGTCGGTAGAACCTGATATTCATACCGTGGCATTGTACCGCAATTCTAGAGAATTCTTCTCTACCTAGGTTGATTTTTGACTGCGAAGAAAAATCAAATTTCCATCAATCCGTCCCGTTCTCGTATGGCGCTGAAAACAAAAAATAGAATAACCACAAAGATATTTGTTCTGTATAAGGGATGAAAATGAGGTTAAGACAGTCAGTTAGGAAGTAACTTATCTGATGCCACTTCTTCCGAGATACAGATGTCTCCTTTCCTCCTCTTCATGCACCAGCAACCAGAGAAAAATGACACTGCTTCCGGGCACTATCTTGATTATTTAAAAAAAATCCAAACGATTTGATAATAGCTAGCTGTCAGAGCGGCTGTCACATTCACCACTATTGATATGATCGATGTTTTTCGGACTGAAACGTCTATTTGGTTCGTGTCCCTGCTATTTGGTTCAAATCTCTGCTATTTGGTTCGAGTACCGGCTGTCGGTATTGTCACCGAATTTTAGGGAACCATCTTGGAATTTTAGGGAACCATCTTGGATCCGATGGCGCCAACCTTGAGGCTTGAGAACTAGAAAATTGTTACTAGCGTTGGCTTTGAACTTTATAGGGATGGCAATTGGAAAGTCCGCTAGGAATAGCGTAGCTTTGTCGTAGGATATGGAAGCTCTATGGATCTTAAGGAAATCGTTACCTATAGTACAAGATCCGAACTAGAGACGTTCTTCGCCGACCTGCTTACCGGATGAAAAGTATTTTTTATCAAACATAATACGTCAATGAATATATCGCGAATGGGTAGGCTAATAAAATATGCTCAAGACTACCCTTAAAACTATATAAACAGGTGAGCTGATATGAGCAATTTGCACCGACCTGCTTACCAATTAAACTATATATGAAAATAAAGATAATTTTATTGCAAACACGATGGTATAACCCTACCTGCAAAAAATCGGTCATGAATCACGGTTGTAAGGCTTTGAAATTTATCGGAGCTAGCCAAGATGCGCGTACTACAGGGAAATTTGCTATAGGACGCAACGTAGGAAGTGGGCGCGACGCGACGGTTAGATGAGAGAGAGTGCGTACATGCTGCTTCCTCGTACGATTGACAAAGTAACACTACTAAAATGCCGAGAAAAAGTGACTACGATGGAGTAGGTACTGGCAGTAAACTTTTAATTACTTTAAATTAAATATAAAATATTAAAATGTGAGAAAGATTTTTCAAATATTTTCAATTAATATGGATGGGAAAATATTAATATTTCTATCAGAATAATAATATGTTAGTGATAATTATTCGATAAATTTTATCTATTCTATAAAAATACCACAGCAAACAAACAGAAAAATTACATTTTTTAGAGAGCGATAAAAAATCATTAACAAATTGGCGGTGTAAAAAAACTTTATTATAAAACAATGAATACAATAACAGTCTTTACAAATATTAGAACAATATTACAACAAATACAATATTATAGCCTTCCAAAAACTTGTATGTTGCTGGAATAAGAGAGAGAGAGAGAGAGAGTGCCCAGATTTTATATAACAGTAACCTAAACAACGCAAAGACTCGAAGAAGAATTAAAAAATAGACGATTGGCGACTACATGTATACCTGGAGATGAGCGTGGCGCCCACCCCATGAGCCATCGCCTCGACTGTCTGGTTATCACATGTTCGGAAAAAACTTTCACTCGAAAACCCGGTAAGAACGTTTTTCCCCTTTTTCTGTACTTTCGAGAAAGAGCCATAAAGTGATAAATTGTCCCTTCCGAACAGGCAAAAATAAAAATGCAAAGTTAGTTGAATCTTGAACGAAAATAATTTTACCAGGAATCCAACAGTAATTGATTGAAAAAAATAACGATTGAAAAAGATAACACTACATTACATTTATGTAATAATGGGGAGCACGTATTTTTCCGCAAACTGAGGAATGTAAACAGCGAGTCGCTCGTAGTCGCTTTTTCTCGGCATTTTAGTAGTGTTATCTTTTTCAATCGTACGAGGAATTAGCATGTACGCACTCTCTCTCATCTAACCGTCGCGTCGCGTCCACTTCCTACGTTGCGTCCTATTGAGACCGTGCAACATCCGTACAGTGACACCTGGTGGCAGTAGTCGGCGAAAGATCGGCACTTTTATACAGTACCAAATACGATAAGAATATAGAAATCCTCGGCAAAACCAATTAGTGAACAACAATATGAATGTTTTTCATCAGGTGTATTTTATAGCAATTATTTATATGTATAGAATTGCAATAAACAGTAAGTATAACATTTAGGGCCGGTTTATTCACCTTCAGATACGTTGACTGCCATATAATGTACTTTAACTCGGCAGCGGTGGTGGCTGGCAGTGAACGAGTTACATTTACCCAGCAGATACCTTGGATACAATTTTACCGTGTTATGCAATAACGGATTAAGCGTTATGGCATAGCATGTCGCTTAATCCACTTTTGCATAACGCGGTCCAACAATTGCTTCAACAGAAATTATTTTTCAAGTAAATTTATCAGAAGGTGAATAAAGCGGTCCACTTTCAAAATTGAAGTTATGAAAATGTTAAAACCAAGCAGGGGCTGTGAATGCGCTCGCAATCCCGTACTTTTCTCGGAAGGCTAATTGCCGGACGGCTCCTAATGAATTACGCATCATCGAAATCACTTTTTTAAATACCGCTAGCCGTGGGCTACTTAATCCTCTTGTAATGAGAATTAGCGACGAATTTCGACCGATTGTCTATCGCTAGTTTCAGTTACGTACGTGACTCAGGTAAGCGTAATCCCTCGCGCTGTCACCGCTTTTCTAGGTAATTAGGGCACATCGCATAGCCCACGCTATCTGCACTATCTGTTAATTGTAAGATATATAAACCGCAACCGAATGCACGTTATTCATTCTGTGTAATCAAGTGAACAGTGCCTCTTCATCCATCAGTGTGTTTCTTCTTCGCAATCAGTGCGCATCGAGCCGATAAACAATCTCGTGGTTCCTTGGTGAATATTTAACTTTTCTTGTGTTTCCAAACCGGACCGATTTGTTCCCCTTCCTTACGGAAGTGGTTTCAGTTTCAATATGAGTACGATATTGAAAACTGGATTTGTGAAAGTACAACATGAAATAAACTTTCAACCACAAACTGTGCCAAAGGGGAAAGCTTTAGCTGAGGCAAATCATGTTGTCGATGTAGAAGAACTAAGGGAAAATGGGAAAAGCTACTTGATTCGAGCAGCGGTAATTAGGCAGACTTCAATAAGTTCTGAGCCTTATGCTGCAAAACTTCATGTAAGTTTTAATACATTTGAAATGCACATAGTGTTTAATAAATGCACATAGTTTTTAATTGATGATGTTAATTTCTTTTAGATTGATGCTGAAAGAAGAGTTGTCGATGTTTCTTGCACCTGTATCTATAACAAGAGTAAAAGATGCAAACATGTAGCAGCTCTTATCTATTTCATTAACAATGAAGATAGCTTATCGAAGACAGATAATGAGCAGCAGTGGGGTAAGCCAAGTGCTCGTCAATTAGCCAAAGAAAAGTATTCTAAGGGAAAATTCTTCTATGAGATGAGAACAAAGTCTGAGAAATCAAAAAGTATTCCGAAATCATGTGATGACATTGAGAGTATATTAAAATTAAAAAAACCTTCTGCAATACAGTCGATTTGTGCAAACATAAATTTGGATAAGGATGAGCTAGTGATAAAAGATTTGGTTACTGAAATGGTTACAACTGTTGACAATAATTTGAAGAAAGGCGATTGTGAAGCCTGCGTAGAAAATTTTTTTTTATTTGCTGCAGAGTATCCAGTATATTCAACTCAATATGAACTTCCAAAACATCTTAAAGACTTTTATGACGATAAAATAGTTATTTCAAAAGAGGACATAATAAAACTATCTTGTGACACACTTGATCAATCGAAATGTGAAGACTGGTTTTTAGCAAGGCAGAAACGGATATCGGCAAGCCAAAATGCACATTCCATTAAGTGTAGGAAAACTAAAACTGTAGAGAAATTATTATCTGAAATGCTTTCTGACAAAAGGGTTGCAACAACATCAACCCAGTATGGAATTTCGAATGAGCGTAATGCTAGAGATTTATTCCAAAATATGTATGAAGTCGAAGTAAAGCAAGTTGGATTAATGCCGAGTCCGTTTCAACCATGGCTCTGCGCAAGTCTTGACGGTGTTGTTGTTAAAGATGGCATGATTTTAAAAATTGTTGAATTTAAGTGTCCTATCAGCTGCGAAGAAAAGCAAATAGTAGATGGAGATGTATGCAATGTTAGCTATCTAGAATTTAGAGATGGATCCATTTGTTTGAAAGAAAGTCACATATATTATACACAGTGCCAAATCCAATTATATATTAGTGGACTAAGTGTCTGCGATTTATTTCTCTGGTCGCCATTAGGAAGCTATTGCGCACCTGTTCATCGTGATGAAACATTTATAGAAAGAGTTGTTCTACAATGTGAAAGTTTTTATTTCACACACTATTTACCAGAAGTTTATAAGATATTAGAAAGAAAAAAGGGATCAAAGTAGTAATTTCATTGCTAATCCGAAACGTTAGTTTACTGGTGCTGATATTTTCTTAGACTTTGTTCTCATTTCTTTGGCTCATTGACGACGAGGACGGCGACGACGAAGACGACGACAATGGCGAGTAGTAATTGCATTGCTAATCCGAAACGTAAGTTTACTGGTGTTGATATTTTCTTAGACTTTTTTCTCATTTCTTTGGCTAATTGACGACGATGACGGCGACGACGAGGATGAGGACAACGAGGACGGCGACGACGAAGATGAAGACAACAATAAAAAATGCAATATTATCAGGTGTATTTTATAGCAATTATTTATATGTATAGAATTACAATAAGCAAATAGGAGAATGCGGAACAGCGCAGAAGGTTACTTTAGATGTGGCAGTTGGAAATGATTCAGCGGTGGATGAATGTAAAGATAGAGGAATTCATTTTCACGGATCAGTTACAAACGATGAACAGCTCATAGACCGTACTGGTGTATCATTTGATCATTTTCATTTCCTAATTTTTTGTTCACTTTTGGAAATGCAACAATGCCTAATTGTTTCAAGGCCCAATATGCCGATACTCGAGTGATCATTGACTGCTCTGAGTTCAGAATTGACGTTCCTTCTGCTGTTGATGATCGTGTGTATTGTTACTCACATTATAAAAAATAAGGGCGGTAGAAACAGTGACTCACAGATAACAATTGAGTCCGGTCTCATAGACTTGTTACAGGACGGCGATATAGTTTTGGCGGATAAAGAATTTCCAGAAATAAAAACCACACTCGACAGCGCAGGGAAAAAGGTAATTCTAGTTATGCCACCTTTTTTGGAAAAGAACTTTCACTTTTCCAAAGAGAAAACTGAACAAACTTATTCTACTGCAAAAGTTAGAATACACGTCGAAAGAATCATGCAGCGTTTAAGAACTCATCAGATCTTGAATAAAATTCCTGAACATATGTTTCACTACATTGATGCAAATATTGGCGGTTGTAGATTAACAAGTACACAGCACATATGTATAATACTGTCAACATGATCGAATAAATGTTCCGGTATTTTATTTAAAATATGGTAAGTCCTCAAACGTTGCATTATCCTTTCTACGTGAATTCTAACTCTAGCCACAGTATAAGTGTCCCTAGTTTCTTCTCTTGAAAATTCTTTTTTTTTTCTAAAAATGGTGGCATAATCACAATCACTTTTTTACCTTGACTGTCAATAATATTTTTAATTTCCGGGAATCCTTTATCTGCTAGTACTGTATCTCCTTCTTCTAAATAATCAATGAAACCAGATTCGATTGTTATTTGAGAATCACTTTTTCGGCCACCGGCTGCAGGAGACTTAAAACAGATAAAACCACCAGGAGTAATACCAATCAACACTTTAATAGTAAACCCCTTTTTATAGTGAGAATAACAAAAAACTCGATCATCCAATGTAGAAGGAATATCTATTTTGAACTCGGTACAGTCAATGATGACTCGAGTATCACTGTACTGTGGCTTGAAGGAATCAGGCATTGTTGCTCGAACACATGATTTGTCTGGCCAAAATACTAAAGTTGCAGTCGCTTGAGTTAGACTTTCCAAAGTTGAATAAAAGATCCTGGAAACTGTTGTTCTATGAATAGAAAATATTGCGCTAATCGCTGCGAATGTTAAAGCAGTTTTCATTTTGAAAAGAAAAATAAACAGCCTAATATTTTTTGGAATTTGGATTTTTTCTGACACAGTCAGTTTCTCCATCAAAAAGTTGAAAGTATCAAATGACACACCAGCAAGATCTGTCAGTTGTTCATCGTTTTCAACTGATCCTTGGAAATTAATTCCATCATCAAATTCATTGTATACAGAATCAGATCCAACTCCCGTATCGACATAATCTTTTTGCAGTGTGCCACACCTTTTATTTTTGAACTTCTTCGAACAATTTCTTTCTATTGTACCAGTTGGCATATTGATTTCAGTTTGAGTTTCAGCTTCACAGGTGTTACGTCCAAAGCTAAATCTATTGCAACATAACAGTTTTTCAAATTTATCGCACGGCACAAAAATATCTGCTTGACACTCTTGATCACGTTTACCACACATATCATTTTCTTCTCCTTTTGAAGTGGAATCCATTGGAACCTCGGCATTTACTTCACTTTCGGAGTTCATACTGCTTGCAGTCACCACTGACAATCCTGACGGTAGCCTACGCTTTAGGAAACGCTGGTGTCTGAAATTATTTGTCAATTGTTACATTTAACTGTATTAGTTTTAGTTTAATAATAAGAATAGAATAATTACCTTTTTAGAGCTGCAGTTTCATTCAAGGTTTGTCCAGGATTAGTTGAAATAAACTTCGTTGGTACATAATTGGGACTCAGTTCTTCGTCTCTCTTTTTATCCCCGATAAAATGAGAACTGGAGATTGTTTCTGTTGGTTTGGGGTTCCAACTGCATTCATATCCACTAAAAAGTAAAGAATTAACTTACTCTTTATTTTAATAAAACTTAATAATCATTTTAAATGATTTATCATGTATATATTTTTCGAATGAACAATTGAGGTTATGATACTTACTTCTGCTTTCTTACGATGGCAATCCACTTTTCCCTTTGAATCAACTTATGCTGAGCTCTTGGGAAATAATAGAATTTATACTTGCTGTTTCTTGAAGTATTTCCACAACTAACAACACAGCATTTGCGCACACCCATGTTTAAACAATTACACTTGATATTCTATGGAGAGACGTGCCTACTAACTTCTAGACTTCACCACTAGTTACGCACGATCGTTTGCCGTATCCCCTCCAACCAGTTGCACGGTCCCAATAGCAAATTTGCCTGTAGTACGCGCATCTTGGCTAGCTCCGATAAACTTCAAAGCCTCTCTCTCTTATAACCCTGATTCATGACCGATTTTTTGCAGGTAGGGTTATACCATCGTGTTTACAATAAAATTATCTTTATTTTCATATACAGTTTAATTGGTAAGCAGATCGGTGCAAATTGCTCATATCAGCTCACCTGTTTATATAGTTTTAAGGGTAGTCTTGAGCATATTTTATTAGCCTACCCATTCGCGATATATTCATTGACGTATTATGTTTGATAAAAAATATTTTTCATCCGGTAAGCAAATCGGTGAAGAACGTCTCTAGTTCGGATCTTAGACTACTAGGAGTCCGTCATCGGGAATGTTAGTTTCTCCATGGACGACGTAGAATTTATGCATGATTTCCTTATTATGAATTCGAAGTGATAGATGAGTGAATCCCAAGGTTATTAATTCTTTTGAGTTACTCGAATTAATTCCTGTAAGAGTTATTCGTTCCGATCTATCAATAATGATTTTAGGATTTAAGGAAAGAGATTTGACAAGGGAGATATTGGCTCCAGTGTCGATTAAAAGAGAGACTTCCTTTCTTTTAAATTGATCACAGTTGAAATTAACAAAACATGAAGAATCAGTTGTAAAAAGAACATTAGATGACCCGTGATTGGGATTGATTAAGTGTTCGAGACTGACTTGAATAGGAAGTGCCGAAGTACTTTGCTCAGGAACTGTTTCCGAAATGTCAGTAGTATTGAGGATTTTTTAATTTGGAACTGACGAGTGATTACTCGAATTTGTCTGATTTCTTTTTGCATTATTATACTGCTTTTTGCGACATTCTTGGATTTCATGGCCTTGATTTTTACAATACCTACAAAACTTTTTTGTGTTCACTACTCGAAAGTTTTTTGAAATAATTTTGTTTTTGTAGCATTGTTTGGTATCATGAGTATTGGTTTTACAATTATCGCAATACTTTGGGTGAGACCTTTGATTTGGTTGTGAAGTTTTTAACGAACCTTGCATTTTTAAGGACAATTCTTCTGAGATAGCGATTGTGATGGCTTCGTTTAGATTATCAACTTGGGAGTATCGGAGACGATCAGAAATTTTAGGACTTGAAAAATGAATAAAGCGTTGTAAGGCAATTCGTTCATTCGTTCATTAAAGCTAGTTTTCCCGCAAGTAAAGATGCGTCGGTATTATTTTGATCGATCACATTTGTGGTACGTTGAACGATATATTCAAGTCTTTGAACAAAATCAGAGATATTTTCATTACTTTTCTGAGAAAGTGTTGTTAATTCGCAGAGTAATTGAGCGTAATGTTTTTTATCCTGACATAATAATTTTAAATGATTTTTGAGACTATACCAGTGTTCAAAGGATTTGTTACAACTTGCTGCTTTAGCTTTGCCTTCGATTTGAGATTCAATAAATCTTCAAAGAGGGACCAGTTGAGCTGGTGCAGCGAATGAAATAGCAGCATTGCAATCCTTAATGAATGCAATTAATTTTGAACGATCGCCGTCGAATTTGTGAATATATTTGAAAAGTTGTCCTAATGGAAGGTTTTCTGATTGTGCTACTGCACTACTCTCTGATGATTCTGCGTTTTGCATTTCGATAGAAATTTAAACTTCACGATTTGGAAATTGAATTTGAAGTTAGATTGAGACGATATTTTGGATTGAGGCAATATTTTGGATTGAGACAGGATTTTGGATTGAAACAGGATTTTGAATTGAGACAGAATTTTGAATTGGGACAGGATTTTGGATTGAGACAGTATTTTAGATTGAGACAGAGGATTTGAAGTTTACTACTTATTCAGTTGTCACTCACAAGTAATGCATTGTCGAGGTATTTAGCTCGATTTCGGTGACGATCCGTTGCTGTTAGCGATGTGGAATGCTTCCCGCTTTCGATCTCCCGTTGGCGTTGTGAAGGACTTCGTATGTAGAAGGACTCCTCGCTCTTGTGAAGATCTTTTAGCACCGTTTTTCGTTAGAATTATTTCACTTCTGACACCAGATTTTTCCTCTTGTTATGTGAACAAGAAGTAAATTCATAGTAAATTCATATTATTACCCCGGCAGGAACGACAACTTTGATAGCGTTTTTGAGACACCTGTTCTAAGTTTCGCTTGACTGTGACCGCAGTATGTTAGTCTACACAATCAGTGTAATAAACTATAAAAAAACTAGGCTTAGTAAATTCAGAGACTTTTTTAGGCGCTGGCTCTTGGACTATTACTGTATACTTACTGTGCCGAAACCACACTGACCCGTGAGACAGCGGCCTTAACCCTCGAGCGGGCGCGTGGTTCGTTGTTAGACGAGCGGGCGCGTGGTGCAAATTTGCTATATATACCAGTTGCAAATGAGCCGTTTACAATTGTACTGCATAAAGTTATGTTGGTTCAACTTATATTTAACATATTTTATAAACTAGAAATTATGCAAAAATTTGTGTATGCTACTCATGTGTAAAGTTCTTTCTTTACTTATGGAATTGTCTCGTTCGCCTATGGATCGTGCAAGAAACTTTTTCATGTGTCCAGATGTCGATTTTAGTTGTTAATTTATTACAACTTAGTATATCTGGATTACCAAAAATTACTAGCAAATAGTTATTTTAATTTGTGTGGCTTATAGGGAAAAAACTGATCAGATACCAAAAAAAATTATACAAGAAATTTACTTACATGACCAGGCGCATGGTAGCAAATTTGATACCAATACAATTTTAGACTGCCGTCAATCTCTAAAAATCACTAATTTCAATAAAGCGAAAATACATGCAAGCCAAGCAACAGTTCGAGAGATACTGAGACATGCAACGGCGATGCTCAACATTTTGTCCACCCACCATCGCATAGTTAGATACTGGTAGAAAAATTGCACCAGCGCGCCCGCTCTAGGGTTAAAGAAGGCGTGTTTTCGGGTCGTAAATACGACTTATGGCCATTAATGGGTTTAAATGCTTTTTTTATAATGAAGTTAATTTAAATGGATACTGTACGCTGAGCAGAGATAGATTAGGTAATTATCTTTCACTTAACTATAAGATATACAGTAATCTATAATTTTTTATATAGCCCTTCGTTGCTCACGTGGGGTGTAGGTGACACCCCAGCCTCCTTTTTTTGCATGCCACGCCTAGAGTTTTTTTTTCGAGGTTGGTATTTTCAGTACCTTTCGAGAACATTTCATTAAAGAATTTGGCACCAAAAGCGCAAGACAAAACCGATTTGTTTAGCCGACAGAACGCTGCAAAGTGTTAAAAAGTGATTTTTAACAATCTGTAACTAACTTAATATTTAATACTTTTCTATAAAACTTGTTCCAATTTGTTAATTTGTAGTTCGTTAATAAAACGAGAGTATGATAACTATCTTCAGTCTATTATTTATACTATTTTTTAATAAAAATCGGCAGGGAGATCTGGGCGTCTGAAAACCGAGACCTCATGTACCGAGACTTCGAGTTTTATTTTCAATTAGAAAATTACGAAATTAATTTTTCTTAAATATTGAGATTATTAGGCAATATCTCAAGCTTTAAAATAAAAAAAAAGTATTAAAAAATTTTAATTTGTCACTAAGAAAACGTTAATTTTTAACTGGGGTGTAGGGTACACCCCAGGTGAGCTCTTATGTTTTAAAAACCCACGTGAGTAACGAAGCGATAATATCGATCGGAGACAACAAGTTGCCCAGTTTACAGAGTTCAATGGCCAATAACTTGTAAACAACACAATATTTTTAAGTTTTTCTTTTTGATAAATTTTGTTAAAAGTGTGTATTTGTAATAACATTTTGTAAATGAGTGTCAAATAAATGAAATATACGAAAAAAAAATTATTGAAAATAATATCTACTTTTTTCAGACCGTCTAGGTGTATGTAGCACTTTAAGAAAAGTCATTATAAATGATTATAACTATATCATTTTTAATGATAAAGTTCGAATTTTTTGACCGCGTGAGTGGTTAAGCTAGGCGGATTCGGGGCCACCCACGTGACCAAAAGTGGCGGAGAATTTGAATTCGCGCATCACGAAGCTCTGCCATTAGTCGAACCCCACTCCTCGACCCTCACCATCAACGCCAGGTGGAGGTCAACGCTAGGTGTCGCCACCGTCGACAGCGAGCTCCGCCATTGGTCGAACCCCCACTCCCCGACCTCTACCATTGGCCAAACCCCCACTCGCAACGCCACCTCGCGGGCCCCCGCAGCGCCATCTTGAGCGCGATGCAGGTTCGGCGCGTTTGGGAGACCTTGGGCGAACCCCCGCACCCCGACCCCCCGCTACCTGACCCCCACTCCCCGACCGTGCAGGTTCCGACAGGCTCTTGCTGCGTGGTCGAGATCAACGCCCGATATCTTATCCATCGAACTATGCACTTCCGGTTCCTGGGTATGAGATTTCGGGGTCTCGTCGAGCCGCTACTGCGCAGTTCGCGGGCGTGCAGGTTCTTGCTGCGCGGAACGCCACCTCCGATGCCCGTTGCCCCGTCGCGTCGCTACTGCACAGGAAGAAGCGAAATATTAGGTCTGTTCCAACCGAGCCGAAAACTGTACACCGAACGGTATACGTCATGTGCAGTAGAGAAGCTGGAACGGATTTTCACTACAGCGCATGACCGTTTCTCTACTGCGCATGGCGTGTACCGTTCACATGTACGGTTTTTAGCTCGGTTGGAACAAACCTATTGATGCGGGAGGATGAAGTAGGAATTATAGCGCCATTTTATAAAGCCCTCGATGGCGTCACCGGGGGCTCTTGCTACACAGTTTATAGCGCCGCTACTGCGCATCAAGCCGAGCGCGTCGCATTCCTGAGCGATGACGTCACAGCTTCTCATCAAACCGCGCCGCTCCTGTGCAGTTCGCGGGGGCATATGGGGTCCGACTTACGCGTGGTCTGGGTCAACGCCCCCGATGCCCGCTGTCTCATCGCGCTGCTACTGCGCAATTCGCGGTGACGTTGCGCGTGCGGATTCCGACTCGCGCGTGCAGGCTCGGACTGTGCAGCTCCGGCCGAGCCGCGCGAGCGATGACGTCATAGCTCCTCGACAGGCACGAACGCATTTACCCCCACCACCTCCCCAATACCGTCTTTGCTTAAATATCGCGCGCAGCCACGGTCACGCCATCAGTCACATCGCGACCTCGAAACGACAACATGTCTTCCGATCAGTGCAAGGATATCGTGAACACCCATCGACGGGCTTTTGAGCTCATCGCTTGCAAGAGTGTCGATCCAGCCGAGATCACGCAATGGATCCAACGTGGGACCGAGAGTTTGCGGCTGCTCGGCCGATTGATGCGCCGAGAGGGAACATCGGTGTCCGCCAAACAGCGGTACCTGGCCGTAATTCGACAAGTGAAGTGTTACAGACAACAAAACGAGTCTGCTAGTACTCGAGACACTGATGTGTAAGCATCTAGTGAGCGAGATTTGATAGCTAAAATAAATCGGCTTATGATAGCTAAAAAAAATAAATAAGTGAGTCGGAGTAGAGCTGATCGACGAGGAGTTACTCCAACTCACTTACTGTACATGGCGAACACCACTTCCATACAACATTGTTCTGCCAGATGTTTACACATAAATTACAAGTTAGAATGACTAATTGATGTGTAAATATCTGGCAGAACAATGTTGTATGGAAGTGGTGTTCGCCATGTACAGTAAGTGAGTTGGAGTAACTCCTCGTCGATCGGCTCTACTCCGACTCACTTATTTATTTTTTTTTAGCTATCATAAGCCGATTTATTTTAGCTATCAAATCTCGCTCACTAGATGTTTACACATCAGTGTCTCGAGTACTAGCAGACTCGTTTTGTGTTTTTATTCATTAAATCAATTGTATAATATATATGTATATATGTCATGGCAATATTTCGTAACCTCAAAATACTCTAAAAATACTCTAATAACATCGCACAGTACAGCATTTAATACTTACAGTAAAATTCTGTAATAATAATACTTACTAGCAGCTTCAATCGGAGTGGATTAATTCACTACTGTTGCATACCCAGCCGGTCCAGGTCGTCTGTAGATGGTGGGTCGTGGCCGTGGAGCGCTAAACCACTCTGCTTCAAAGGTGCGGAAACGGGTAACGAATAAACTGAACATTGCACTCACTATAAGACTGATATGGATATATTCAAATGATACAAGATGCGTTGATGACTGATACAATTAAGAGAAGGCAAGAGAAGACGCCGGAAGCCTCCTGGCTTCGTCTTACATAGTTCGGAATGTAGCAACTTTTCGATCAACGGAGGGGATAGCGTGGGCGACGCTATCCACCCTGATTAGCTAATTAGAGGAGAGTGGTGGAACAGCCGATGACGCTGGGGCTGTCGGAGTCCATGTCCGAAGGTCGAAGGTACTGTTGCTAACTTTACGCTTTCCCGAGCGCCGCACTCACGGATCAAGAATGTCGACCGCGAGGACCCGCCAGGCTACCTTGAACGGTTAGTTGTTTCTCTCGTACCTGGATAAGCCGGGTACTGCATTGCCGTATGTCCCTCACAGAACCGCACGCAGTTAAGGTCATCATACAGAAAATTCCGTAAGACGTAAGACGTAAAACGTAAAGGCCATCACACGTGAAAAAACGTAAGCAGTAACAGTAAGGATTGACCAATCAGAAATATCATTCTTACGGAATTATGCTTACACAGGCTTTCTGATTGGTCAATCCTTACTGTTACTGCTTACGTTTTTTCACGTGTGATGGCCTTAAGGTTCATCACACAAACACGGCGTAAGACGTAAGCTTTGACCAATCCTGAGCGAAGACGCTGTCCCCACCCTTTTTACATGCAACTTAGAATCTAGAAGTGTCAGTTTGATAATAATTTCATCTCAATTGGGAAGAAAAGCTTAACAGTAAGTATATTTAATTATTGATTACACTCAGTTCCTATATATAATAAACAGAAAAGCCATTCCTAGAATGATATAAGGATACAGTGAACCGCAATGTAAAATGCATGACGTGAAGAGTCAGAACTGTCGTATTCATCTGCTTTTTTCATAAAAAATATAAATAATAACACTCAACAATATTATTCTCGAGCCATAGTTTGATGAACATGACGTGATAGCATTCTCTGAAATTTTATCACATAAATATCTCTTGAAGAACCCTGGAAAAAAATATTTTCATTTCCTCTGCCTATTATACAGATAAAATTATTTTTCAGGTAGTTCAAACATGCCGAGAAATAATGAAATATTGCTGTGGATTTTGTTGGTGGCTACGGGTGTGCTTGTTTTGAAGAAGAAACGATCACGGAGATGGTTGAATCGTCGATGGTGGATTCGACCAATAAATCGTATGCATATTTTTTTCCAGGGTTCTTCAAGAGATATTTATGTGATAAAATTTCAGAAAATGCTATCACGTCATGTTCATCAAACTATATCTCGAGAATAATATTGTCGAATGTTATTATTTATATTTTTTATGAAAAAAGCAGATGAATACGACAGTTCTGACTCTTTACGTCATGCATTTTACATTGCGATTCACTGTATCCTTATGTCAATCTAGGTATGGCTTTTCTATTTATTATATATAGGAACTGAGTGTAATCAATAATTAAATGTACTTACTGTTAAGCTTTTCTTCCCAATTGACGTGAAATTATTAACAATATCAAACTGACACTTCTAGATTTTAGGTTAAATGTAAACAGCTCTAGAGCGGCTGTATGCACGCGTGGCGCGGTGAACTTGAAGGATAGACTTGTGGTATTGAAATTTAGCTTAAAAAAATCGTTTAGGAGCAATCAAGGAATGTATTATAAAGTTCAAAAACAACACTTTCAAATGCTGCATGTGCAATTAAGAAAAAGTTTTTACTTTCATTGTACGGAGCTATGAATATGGCCAAAATCGCACGTTTTCGTACATTTAACCTCAAGTATCTCGAAATTCTGACCTGTGGTACGCAAATTTGAGAGTCAGATTCGTTTGTAGCGTACATCAATCTACAAGAATCACCTGGTCTGGTTCGAAATACAGAGAAAAACATTTATTTTTGTGGGCCTATGATATCAAATAACCCGGGAAACTTTGTGATTGGTTGTCCGGAAAGTTTTCGCCGTTACGTTTTACGTCTTACGGACGAAAATGGTGGGGTTCTTACGTCTTACGGACATCAGAATACTTGATACTGATTGGTCTATTCGCTTACGTCTTACGTCTTACGGAATTTTCTGTGTGATGGCCTTTATAGGGACCTTGAAATTTTCTTTCGGCCGTGCTTGGTCGGTATTCGAGCAACTTTTACCGGCAGGTAGAAGTCGAGTCGGTATAGAGTCGGTAGAGTTGGTATCAATCCGGGAGATCGAAGCGTCTAACCTCGAAGTCGTGGATTTGTGAATTATGGTGAGTAATTACCATTATTCATAATTCATAAATTCACGATTATATACATACGGTACGGTATCCCGTAAGAAACGCAACGAGCGACATTTATCGTCGGCAGTATTTGCCAACGGTGCACATACCTATAAAAGATTCAAACACCGTCAGAGTAAATACTGCCGAAAAAAAATGTCGCTAATTGCGTTTCTTACGGGACGTGCGGTATACGGTATTATTGTATATATAGATTATTTAGACAGAGATACACAAGTGTTAGCTGTTTACGGAGCGCGTGGGGAAGCTAGGAGAAAGTGACTAGGCTTGTGTGCATCACCAATGCTAGCTGCGCTATTAGTAGGTTGTATAGCGATTTACTATATCGACATCATCGACAAGAAAATGTAATGCCACCCTAGGCCGCAGGCGCTGAAGTAGCTGCGCACGAATCACTGCGCACTAATCACATCCGGCTTCACATTTCCGTCCCATTTCCCGAGATTTACCCTCATACCGCCGTAATAGATGTTTACACATCAAAAAACTTAAAAGCTTGCTCGTGAGAGATGGACCTCTGAGTAAACGTGAGCAGAAACGCGTTTCCTGGGAAGATCTCCAGTCGACGTTCGACGGACGCATCCGCATGAGGGTGATCGTCAACCTGCGAAATTTGGATCCCGCAGCCTTCTTGCAGGATGCGCGACGTGAAGAGGGCCTGCGTAGCCTGCAGGGAGGCTGCGGGATCCAAATTTCGCAGGTTGACGATCACCCTCATGCGGATACGTTCGTCGAATGTCGACTGGAGATCTTCCCAGGAAACGCGTTTCTGTTCACGTTTACCCAGACGTCCACCTCTCACGTGCAAGCTTTTAACTTTTCGTCTGTAACACTTCACTTGTCGAATTACGGCCAGGTACCGCTGTTTGGCGGACACCGATATTCCCTCTCCGCGCATCAATCGGCCGAGCAGCCGCAAACTCTCGGTCCCACGTTGGATCCATTGCGTGATCTCGGCTGGATCGACACTCTTGCAAGCGATGAGCTCAAAAGCCCGTCGATGGGTGTTCACGATATCCTTGCACTGATCGGAAGACATGTTGTCGTTTCGAGGTCGCGATGTGACTGATGGCGTGACCGCGGCTGCGCGCGATATTTAAGCAAAGACGGTATTGGGGAGGTGGTGGGGGTAAATGCGTTCGTGCCTGTCGAGGAGCTATGACGTCATCGCTCGCGCAGCTCGGCCGGAGCTGCACAGTCCGAGCCTGCACGCGCGAGTCGGAATCCGCACGCGCAACGTCACCGCGAATTGCGCAGTAGCAGCGCGACGAGACAGCGGGCATCGGGGGCGTTGACCCAGACCACGCGTATGTCGGACCCCGCATGCCCCCGCGAACTGCGCAGTAGCGGCGCGGTTCGATGAGAAGCTGTGACGTCATCGCTCAGGAATGCGACGCGCTCGGCTTGATGCGCAGTAGCGGCGCTATAAACTGTGTAGCAAGAGCCCCCTGTGACGCCATCGAGGGCTTTATAAAATGGCGCTATAATTCCTACTTCATCCTCCCGCATCAATAGGTTTGTTCCAACCGAGCTAAAAACCGTACATGAACGGTACACGCCATGCGAAGTAGAGAAACGGTCATGCGCTGTAGTGAAAATCCGTTCCATCTTCTCTACTGCACATGACGTGTACCGTTCGGTGTACGGTTTTCGGCTCGGTTGGAACAAGTCTAATATTTCGCTTATTCCTGTGCAGTAGCGACGCGACGGGGCAACGGGCATCGGAGGTGGCGTTCCGCGTAGCAAGAACCTGTTTGCCCGCGAACTGCGCAGTAGCGGTTCGACGAAACCCCGAAATCTCATACCCAGGAATCGGAAGTGCATAGTTCGATGGATAAGATATCGGGCGTTGACTTCGACCACGCAGAAAGAGCCTGTCGGAACCTGCACGGTCGGGGAGTGGGGGTCAGGGAGCGGGGGTCGGGAGCGGTGGTCGGGGGTCGGGGTGCGGGGGTTCGCCCAAGGTCTCCCAAACGCGCCGAACCTGCATCGCGCTCAAGATGGCGCTGCGGGGGCCCGCGAGGTGGCGTTGCGAGTGGGGGTTCGGCTAATGGTAGAGGTCGGGGAGTGGGGGTTCGACCAATGGCGGAGCTCGCTGTCGACGGTGGCGACACCTAGCGTTGACCTCCACCGACGGTGGCACCACCTGGCGTTGATGGTGGGGGTCGAGGAGTGGGGTTCGACCAATGGCAGAGCTCCGTGATGCGCGAATTCAAATTCCCCGCCACTTTTGGTCACGTGGGTGGCCCCGAACCCGCCTAGCTTAACTACTCGCGTGAAAACGTTCCACCGGGGCACATGTATTGTGGTGACTCAATGACATATACATATGTCATGACCGCTTCATTACAGTGTGTTGATTATACAGGGTATTTCAAAATTCAGTACAAATATTTGAAGGGCGTATTTTTGAGATCAAAATAAGGCTTTTTTTTCCTATAAACATGTGTCCTAAAATACACCCCCTCCGAGCTACAGCCATCTTAAGTTTCATCTAAAAAATCGATTTATGGCATTTTTAGGTCAACAAAATGATTAGAGCACTCGTCTTCCAAATTTTTAGAATATTTAATGCATAATTATTACAACCACAGTTTAAAATAATCGATTTTGTGTAAACTTTACTACCTACGTAAACGAGCCCCCGTTCGTTCATCGGTGATTATCTCGAAAACGGTAAGTTGTATCAAGAAAATGCAAGAGCCCAAAATTTTAGATTTTTGTTTGTCTGACCAGATGGTCGTACTTATTTTTAAAATTTCTAAACGGAAACATAAAATGTCGGTCATTAAATGTGCATACTCCCCCCCCCCCCCCCCCACCTCACCCCCCCCCCCAAATTACTTTTCTGCCATTTTAAGAGTAAGACATCAGTAAATCGTTGGTAACAGCAGTGGCTTGCAAATTTTTAAGAAATTTGATGAATAATTGGAGTCAGAATTGAAAATAATAGATTTTTTTAATGACAATTAAGATGGCTGTAGCTCGGAACGCTCGGCGTTCCATGTAATCATACATGGGAAGCCTATGTTCAAGTCGTGCAGATATTCTGTCCCTGGGTTTACGAGGAAGGGTACGTAGAGGGCAGGTTGGTCTGATAGTGTGCATGTGTAGAGCACCTGATGCACAGGAAAGGGATAGAGGGTCTAAAGGCCCCCATAGATGTCGTTCTTTTTCGGCAGGATTACCCGACGCGGACGTGCAAAACTGTTGGGGCAATCACGAACCTTGATGGCGCCCACACACTGTTCGGTATTTTATTCAGTTTTCCTTCAGTATTGTCAGTATTGTCGTGATTATGCATACGACAGTGGCGTTAGCGGCGGTCTTAGCAATAAAAGCTAAATATGCTAAGAGAAAACGCTCTAAATAGGCAAAAGAGTGATTTCTAAAAAGGAAACAATTCTCTCACGTTAATTTGTTGGAGGAATTGCGGTTAGAACCAGGTGATTGGTTTAATTACACAGGCATACAAAAAAAAAAGTTACTGTTCGCGGAACCAGACCAGTATATCTTTATGTGTTTGAGGTCGCTGAATCCGAATCCGGTATCCGTTTGTCTCCATCACGTCACGTTCAAGGTCATTTCAAGGTCAAATCCTGAAAAAATAGTCAAATCGATTCAAATTATTATTCCTATATATTTTTGGGGTCGCTGAATCCAAATCCGATGTCCGTTTGATCCGACAAGGTCAAATTCAAGGTCATTTCAAGGTCAAATATATTTATTCTCCCAAAAATGAATTTTTTTTACTGCAGATTCTGAAAGAACGGGAACTTTTACGTCTAGATATGTACCAATTTTTTTGATAACATAACCCCTAAGGTCATTTCAAGGTCACTTTATATTATTGTATGGAAGGTTCATATGACAATTGCAAAAATAAGAAAATATGTCTTCATGAGAATAAACTAAGACGTCAATATGTTTTCATTCATTTCAAGGTCAAATCCAGCAAAAATGTTCCAATCTTTTCGCATCATCACTCCGTTATATTTTTGGAGTCGCTGGAACGTGCATTTTGTATTTCACTCTCCTACTTCTTCATCGTTTCGCCTTCTTTTATAACGTACTCGTTTATTCTCAAAAGATCTGCGCAACTGGTATTGGTGCATATACATTAATATTGTGGAGTAAGACTGCTTTGAGACTACGTTTACTAGAATCGATAAAAAGTCTCCATTGATCAGCACTATAAGTATCGGGCTTTAATTTGTCGATTAATCCTTTGACATTATTACAATAAACGAGAGACTTATTTGAATTACGAGAGAAAAAGCTCCTAAATTTGTTTTCTCTTGTCCTGTAAAACGTTACCTTCGTTTTCTTCTTCAGCAGATTTCTCTTTTTCAACGTAGAAGCACAGTACTCGGCAACATCTTTCGGCAATCCCATGTTACGAATGAAGTCGTTCAGTTCTTCCTGTGAGAACAATTGAGGCTTTTTATTCTTACAACCCGTTGGAACGTATTCATGAGAATCATCTTCAGTTTCACTTTCTTCATCATTCGTTTGGCCATCTTCGCTGCCACTTTCATTTCCGCTCATATATCTCTCATCGTCATTATCAGTTTCATTTTCACTCGTGTAACTTTCATCTTCGCTATCAGTTCCACTCATATAGCTCTTATCTCTATTATTATCACCGTACTGTTCATCCTCATTCACACAATCTCTACGCTGATCTATATTTTCTCTTTCAATGTTTGCTTTAATCTCGTCTATTTCCATTCCATCTGAACTAAAATTCCGTTTGTTTGTATTGTCCTCGTTGGAAATAACAGTTAGTATGACACTCATAACGTTAGCATACTATATGTGATTTATTTTTCATATTGTACCCAGTTAGATATGTTTTGCAGAAATAACAATCTTTTCTAGATTGCGCTTTGGTCCAATGTATTGGTATAAGAAAATTGAGATATTTCTTGTCTCGAAATTTATCATAACGATGAAACACTGTTACAAGAAGCACAAATGACGTGTGCTACCCAATCATTACCTTCATCTATCATGTTCAAATCAAAACAATCCTTATACATATTCCTTATACGCTCTGAAATACGTTTGCGATTCTTTGATGCTTCATACTTGCCACAAACATAGCAACATGAATCTGGATCCTTATTGCATATGTGATCCGAACTTGTAGTGATAGACTCTACAGTAGCCCAGTTTTCCACCAATACAGAGCTGCGGTCGCTTGATGACGACGATTGCGGGCCCGCTTGCTTACCCAGACCAACCGCCGATACTGGGGTTCCTTGTGAGAACCCCTGTATCGTAACACATTTTCGTGTGTGCCTGCCATGACCGCTTGGACGCCTTCATCCAGGGATTTTGCCGGAAAAATAAACAATAAAAAAAACCGTTGCCCGCCGTCACCGCGTGGAGGTACCCTGGGTGCAGGCACACCACACATATTCGCTGTATCAAATTTACAACGATGAGCTCCAATTCACTTGAATTGAGAGATCACGTGACTGGATTTCAAAATTTATTTTGCGGTACGAGAACAGATTTATTCTCGCTCGAAACTGAGTGAGTTGATGCATGGAAAAATTCACAGATCTCGCAATCCTTGCAACTATCGGGGCATTGAAAATGATTCGAAAAATATATAAATAATATTTTATTAACTATATCTTACAATGCAAAAAAGATATATAATCATATAATAGCATATTGTATATTTACCGCGATATTACAAAGTAATTTTTTTTGTTTTACGAATACAATGAACAGGAAATATATAAACTATTACAATACCTACAATATATACATTTTGGGGTGGCACATCAGATTATGTTAGTTTATCATGTTTTAAGAATTGTCACCAACGATCTGCACGATAAAAAGTTTTCTAGAGGTCGCTCACGAATTTTGAAAACTCAAAAACAGTGAAAAATCGATTTTTCTTTTTCATTAAATTTTTTTTTCTTTCTACTTCGAATACAACATACATCTCTAACACTAATCGAATCTAAAATTACTCTGTTTCGTAACTCTCATTTTCTATATAATCCTCAAACTCAATATCCTCATCGCTCTCGTAAATCATGTCATCATTTTCAGCTCCTCCTCCTCCTCCTCCTCCTCCTCCACCCGTCCCCACTCTCAGTCTACTACATACGCACGGTCGAAAGCGCTAGAGTGGGGGCTTTCCGGTGGCGCACGCACAAGAGCGCTAGAGTGGGGAGCGCGACATATCCGTCTTAACCCTTAACTGGTCAGGTGCAATTTTTTTTACACTAACGGTCAGGAGGAGTTTGACAGACTCCTGGGCTTATTTGATAAGAAAAAAAACAATTTTTTAAAAAACTATATTGAACTTAAAAGGAATACACTTTTTCTTAAATAATAAAAATGCATGAACATATTTGTTAATAAATCAATGCTGAGACAACATATACAGGGTGACATTTTGAAAACTTGCCACCCCAATATCTTAGAAAGTTACAGGGATTTTCTAAAAAACAAAAATACGGTTTCGGCAGTGGAGAGGGGGAACCAAAATGACATAATCGGAGACGCACCTACTCCAACCCCCTTAGGGGTAGCCCCCCCAACTTTGTAATCTTAAATAGCAACCCCCCATGTGTGATACAGCGTTGGAAAGCTCTTTAAAAATGCTTTACAACAACACCAAATTTTGGTACCTTTCGATGAGTAGTTTTTGCGCAAATCGAGAAAGAAACTGCTAGAAGTAAGTTGTCAATTTATTTATTAAAGGTCAATTACGTTACAATAAATTTTCGAAATGATTTCCATTGATTTTTCGGACTTTTTCAAATGTTGTTCTTGAAATTTTGCGACATTCTTGCATAATTCTCTGTTTCAGTTGGTTAATGCTTGCTGGTTGAGTTTGAAAAACAACAGATTTCAGATGTCCCCATAAGAAGAAATCGCAGGGAGTAAGATCAGATAATGGAAATCATTTCGAAAATTTATTGTAACATAATTGACCTTTAATAAATAAATTGACAAAACTTACTTCTGGCAGTTTCTTTCTCGATTTGCGCGAAAACTACTCATCGAAAGGTACCAAAATTTGGTGTTGTTGTAAAGCATTTTTAAAGAGCTTTCCAACGCTGTATTACACATGGGGGGTTGCTATTTAAGATTACAAAGTTGGGGGGGCTACCCCTAAGGGGGTTGGAGTAGGTGCGTCTCCGATTATGTCATTTTGGTTCCCCCTCTCCACTGCCGAAACCGTATTTTTGTTTTTTAGAAAATCCCTGTAACTTTCTAAGATATTGGGGTGGCAAGTTTTCAAAATGTCACCCTGTATATAAAGCGACTAACCAATTTTCCTCAATTTTCAGAACTTGAATGAAAGAATAATAAAAAACTGAAATATGTATTTTTTTTATAATTATAGTTATTAAACATAAACTAACGTAACTTCAGTTGTAAATTTAGTCCCAAAAATGATAACCCAGTACATTACAGCATGCCCTAAACTTCTAGCTTTCCTGCACATGCATTGCATATAGGCTTGGAACACTCTAGACAGATAGCCTGATTGCACTGCAAGCAAAGGTATTTAGTCTTACGATGTTTCGTAGTAGGACACAAGTAGCAATATTTCTTCAAAATTCTTGTCCGTAGCGCACGCTTTTGATAGTCCAGCCATGTTCGCAATGATATGAAATAAATCACACTAACCGACACGTTGAGTCTGAGAGACTCCTAAAGATTAAATTTATAATACTACAGTCAGCAATGCTCCCATCACTCTGTAAATCACGTGACAAATTCTGTACCAATAGAAGATAGATTAGGTGGAGAGGTAAGCTTAAGAGGTGTGGCGTTCTAGAAATATCTGGACAAATCTAAACGGCGGAGTCTGTTAGACTCCACATGACCAGTTAAGGGTTAAACTGGCTCGCCGAAAACATAGAAATGTCCCCCCATATACGGGAACATAAACATTTTCAATGTTAAAAAAACTTGGCAGATCTCCAAACAGACCTCCGTGTCTTTTAAACGTCAAAGACGTGTACCGCTCAACGGATCATTCGGTCATGGACGCCGATCCGCGGTAATGCATTGAAGACACGAGAGAGCTAGGAAACCGCCATAGGCGACAGCCTTCCGACTGACCGCTCCGTCACGGCCTCTCTTACTACAGACCCGAGCCGGCGCGATCGAAGCTCCGCTATCCACTCCACGCGCGACCCGGCGCCCTATGAGTGGAAACACGTCGACCGGCACTCCCATGGAGGGGGTCAGCTTGGACTTTAGATTAGAACATTTTTGCTAGATTTGACCTTGAAATGACCTTGGGGGTTATGTTATCAACAAAACTGAATACATATCTAGACGTAAAATTTCCCGCTCTTTCAGAATCTGCAGTCAAAAATTCATTTTTGGCAGAATAAATACATTTGACCTTGAAATAACCTTGAATTTGACCTTGTCGGATCAAACGGACATCGGTTTTGGATTCAGCGACCTCAAAAATATATAGGAATAATAATTTGAATCGATTTGACTATTTTTCCAAGATTTGACCTTGAAATGACCTTGAACGTGACGTGATGGAGACAAACGGACACCGGATTCGGATTCAGCAACCTCAAAAACATAAAGATATACTGGTCTGGTTCCGGGATTAGGAGCTCTTTTTTTGTGTGCCTGTGTTATCTGAGAATGGATGAAGACACTTATTGTTAGCTAGAACTACTTAGGTTAGTAACGCCTTTAATCAAGAAAAAGGACACTCTCATGAGACAACGTAGAACCCCCCATGAACGTCTGACGACTTTAAGATTTATCGTTACCGGAAGAAGCTGCGAAGATTTGAAATGTTCAGTGGCAATATCTCCTCAAGCTTTGGGAAAAATTATACCCGAAACCTGTACTGCTTTATACCATGTTTAAAAAAAAGATGATTTGCAGGTAAGAACAAATTTATTTTATCACACGTCAAAGTTCATACATAAAAGATTAATGGAATAAAAGTTTTGTTTGTAAATAAACACAAAATTACAGAACAAAACATTAAAGCAGCACAGAATCAATTGAGCTTCGTATTTTCTATGGTAAATTTAAAAACTCTGGTACGAAATTTGAAAAATACGTTCAACAATTTCTGTCAGATCATTGCTATTATTAAACGTATTATTACTGTTTGGTTGCTGTGCAGGAGGTTGTTAACTTTTATCATCATTCTTGTATTTTGGGAAATATTTCCCAACGCAGCTTTAAAAAGTATGTCCGATATAAATTTTTAAACCGCGTGAAGTGGCGCGGCGCGTCGTTGTCCTTTCCAAGAAAGTTTTCGCGCCGTCGCACAGTGCGAAATTTCAGCCATCTAGCGGAACGTAATTGCTGTGTCTAACATAAACCTGATTTTTTTGTAAAAATTCCAAATTTTATTGGTGATATTTATTATTTTGTCAGTATGCAGTATTATATTTATATTTTTCATTATATTTACTATCCAATTACAACATTTTTCGTGTTAAAGCATCGCTTATAAAAGGAGAAATATTATTTTACATTTTATGATATCGTATATTGAAATGACTGGTTTTTTTTAAAAAAAAAGAGGAAAAAACGACATTAGTTCTTTAAAAAAAAAAGGAATATTTTGCAAAAGTATACCGTGCTGATTACGTCATCAGTCTTACAGCAGCGAATGCGATTGTTTCATCTAGTTGTTTAAGAAATAATAAAATAATGTCCCATTGAAGAGTATGTATGGTTTATTGGGTCTTTGAGTTTTAAAAATAAAAGAGTTACAAGCTACAATTAAACAGACTGTATATAGAAACATAAAAATAATATTTAACAAAATTAAAGAATACAATCGGAACAATTTTGTATCTATTTAAAATCCGTTAATATTTCGTTTATTGAGAGATATCATTATTTTTTAACTAACAGTAAGTAGGTAAGCTCGGGTCACTGACAGATCGTGTACCTTAGACCGGACCAAGGTACAATCTTTATTCAAGTTAAGGTTATTTTATTTTCTACTTTAGATCATTGTTGTAAATAACATCTAAAATTGTAGTTGTTTTAGATAAATATTTTAAAATGCCTCGAAGTAAAGCTGGAGTCAAAAGGCAACCATAAACTCGCAAAATTTAGATTTTGTATTTTTTTAATGTTTTGTATTTATAAATAAACATATTTAAGTAAATTGATTTAATTTCTCATTCATTTTATTACTGACCCAAGGTAAAACATATGGTGGTCCAAGGTACACAACCACATTGTACCTTTGGTCACATTGTAACCACATTGTAGGACGTAAGCGAATAGACCAATCAGGATCAAGTATTCTGATGTCCGTAACCCCACCACTTTCGTCCGTAAGACGTAAAACGTAACGTCGAAAACTTTCGTCCGGTTGAAATTCTTACGGCGAACGTCTTACGGACAACCAATCACAGTTTCCCGGGTTATTTGATATCATAGTGCGCCACGCGTCACCACCCTCTGTTTACATCTAACCTAAAATCTAGAAGTGTCAGTTTGATATTGTTAATAATTTCACGTCAATTGGGAAGAAAAGCTTAACAGTAAGTACATTTAATTATTGCTTACACTCAGTTCCTATATATAATAAATAGAAAAGCCATTCCTAGATTGACATAAGGATACAGTGAACCGCAATGTAAAATGCATGACGTGAAGAGTCAGAACTGTCGTATTCATCTGCTTTTTTCATAAAAAATATAAATAATAACTTTCGACAATATTATTCTCGAGATATAGTTTGATGAACATGACGTGATAGCATTCTCTGCAATTTTATCACATAAATATCTCTTGAAAAACCCTGGAAAAAAATATTTTCATTTCCTATACCTATTATACAGATAAAATTATTTTTCAGATAGTTCAAACATGCCGAGCAACGATGAAATATTGTTGGGGTCTTTGTTGGTGGCTACGGGTCTGCTTGTTTTAAAGAAGAAATGATCACTGTCACTAACTTGGTTAAAAAATGGTAAATTGGTTATAAAGGAGGGGGAAATTGGTATATTCTGTCCAGTGCTCTCGTCTGGACGTATAATTAGTAGTTACGGGTTAAAATGGTTAATATGTAACCATAGTTTTTTCACATATGTTTTTAATAGTTCATAAATCATTATATTTTATATCGTTTCAATTTCATCATATTTTTTCCAGACAGTATGTAAGAATAGCTGTAGAATTGGATTAGGGGCTAAGGAGATAGAGTTTGAAAGAAGGCTAGAGGAATCGACGGGAAGAATACTGACAAAAGAAGAGCTAACAGAGAAAAAATTAGGTACAAGAAGGAGGAAGAGTATCTTAACCCTTTCGGTATGAGCGCCGGATATATCCGGCATCCATCTGGTCATCTGTGTGGCCGAGCGCCGGATATATCCAGCATCCGTCTGATGATCGGTATGGACGAGTGCCAATCACAGCCAATTATATTATTAGCCGTTATACGTATAATCATATATTAGCTAGAAATAAGTAAACAGTAATCGAGGGGGTCAGAAGCCAAGGGGTCCAAGTCGATTTTTTTTCAATATCGAGTTAAGTGCAGAAATTAAAACTTAATATTATTAGGTAATATATATTATTAACATTATTATGTTTTGATTTCTGCACTTAACTCGATATTGAAAAAAAATCGACTGGACCCCTTGGCTTGTGACCCCCTCAATTGTTGTGTATATAATCTTGTACATAATCATATAATCTGTATACAATTTTGTATATAATTCTGTGTAGAATTTTATATAAATATCTTTTAATATTAAAGCTACAAACGATACTTGTTGGAATTTCGTATATAATCATATAATCTGTATGTAATTTTGTATATAATTCTGTGTGGAATTTTATATATATATATCTTTTATTGTTAAAGCTACAAACAATACTTGTTGGAATTTCGTACATAATCTTGTATATAATCATATAATCTATATGTAATTTTATATATAATTCTGTGTAGAATTTTATATAAATATCTTTTAATTTAAAGCTACAAACGATACTTGTTGGAAAAAATATTGTGTTACTAAACACGTTCTTATTTAACGCTTAAGAAAATCTTCATACATAATAGGACTGATCTCCAGTTGCGAGGTATCTGTTCAAAACAATACACATATATGCAATTATTCTATCTAAATATTGCGTCCGTATATTTCATAAACTTGGAAAATGAAATACCACAGTGTTATAGCGAGTCGCTATTCCGGTACCAATGCTCTGTGGCTTTTTTATTTAAGGACGGTCTCATCATTTCCAATCATTTTGTGTGTGGGCGTGTGTGTGTGTGTGTGTGTGTGGTTGAAAATTGGCATTGTCATTCTCGTATACCGGAAAAACATTTGTGGATCATTTCTCATCTCTTGGAACAAATGCTCAAAGTCGCCTTGTGTTGGGCGCATACAATTTATTGGTCGAACCCACCATCGACGATTCAACCATCTCCGTGATCGTTTCTTCTTTAAAACAAGCAGACCCGTAGCCACCAACAAAATCCCCAACATTATTTCATCGTTGCTCGGCATGTTTGAACTACCTGAAAGTAATTTTATCTGTATAAAGTTTGGGACACACATTACCGGGCCGTGCCAGGGCCGAAACACGGCCGTCATGCGGCCCTGGCACGGCACGTTAAAGGGTGAGACATACATTACCGGGCCGTGCCAGGGTCGAACACGGCCGAAGGGGAAGAAATGGTCAGAACCCTTGCATGGCGCGTGTATCTAGGAACCACACATGTCCGTCAGTCGTCAGTTGCCTTGGAAACTGCTAGGTTGATTGCACTAAGCCACGTAAATTACGGAAACAAGAGAAGCGCGGCCGGACCGTCACCGTAAAAAAGTAAAACTAAACTAACTGGCCCGGCCCGGTGACGGTCCGTTGGCGACGCCCGGTTACGGCTCGGTAAAGTGAGAACAAAAGCATTTGATTCTATTGGACAGATCATCCGCCGGATGACGGACGATACTCGGCCGTGCTTCGGCCCTGGCACGGCCCGGTAATGTGTGTCCCGACCTTAATAGGCATAGGAAATGAAAATATTTTTTCCAGGGTTCTTCAAGAGATATTTATGTGATAAAATTTCAGAGAATGCTATCACGTCATGTTCATCAAACTATGGCTCGAGAATAATATTGTTGAGTGTTATTACTTATATTTTTTATGAAAAAAGCAGATGAATACGACAGTTCTGACTCTTCACGTCATGCATTTTACATTGCGGTTCACTGTATCCTTATGTCAATCTAGGAATGGCTTTTCTGTTTATTATATATAGGAACTGATTGTGAGTGTAATCATTAATTAAATGTACTTACTGTTAAGCTTTTCTTCCCAATTGAAATGAAATGATTAACAATATCAAACCGACACTTCTAGATTCTAAGTTACATTTAAATAGAGGGTGGGGACAGCGTCTTCGTTCAGGATTGGTCAAAGCTTACGTCTTACGCCGCGTTTGTGTCATGAACCTTACATTTTACGTCTTACGCTTACTGCTTAGGCCTTACGGAATTTTTTGTGTGATGGCCTTAAGAAAAGAACGGCGCGAATTCGACTGCGGTGGCGCCTGCAGCGTTGCATTTGCATTTTCTACGGCGAGTCAGCTGGTAAAACAAGGTAAGATCCGAGACACCGTGGATAGCCCGGTATACGGCGAGCAGATAGGAAGTCATTTCAGATACCAGATAACTGGAGGAAACCTTACGTCGAAACACACTTTAGCACTTAATTATCGCACCGCTGCGTTTAATTATACCTTCCCTCGCACTGGACGGAGCTGAATTGTAATCGTGCGAGAAGCGCGTGCGAATCTGCCAGGTAAAAAGAATATGCGCGTGTTTCGAGAGGAAGGAGAATCTGCACCTATTAGGGAGGAAAGTTATTTTGGAATTGTACCAGAGATTCTCGTATTGTACACGACTTGTTCATTTTGGTATTCCGGAAACATCCCATTACTGTAAATATATCACTGTTAAATAGGCGTGTTTTTGTTATGGAGTTATTAAATTTAACCAATGACTAACGCATACGGCTGTAAGGAACAAACGGTACATTTATTGAACTTTGCCTACATCGGCGTATTAGCTAACGACTGATTCATTGACTGACTCATCTCTACTCTCCTTTTATAGAAAATGGAGAAGGAAAATTTCTTGTATATTGTATCGAAGAGTCTGTAGATGGGGGTGATAGAGACATTCTTGTCACGAATGACGATGCTTCTAGAAGAGAAAGATAGAAACTGCCCGAGAGTCTATTCAAAACCTCAAAGTCCTCTGACTTTATAGGAGTTGAAGGTTTAAAGTAGGCGAAATTAACATGGCTATTCACGTCCTACAATAAGCCTAAAGACGGTAGTTACTTCCATTTGTGCCACTTTTCGACTTTAGGGGTCGTCCATTAATCACGTGAGGTCCGAAGGGGGGGGGGGGGGGTCGGTAAAAATCACGAAATATCACAAGGGGGGGGGGGGGTGTTGTGAAATATCACGTGTATTTATTTTTTCGTTGAACGCGCGATTTCTAAACAACTTTAATGTCTGGACATTTTTATCACGGTCCTTAATTTTCCAGAATTAAATTAGATTATACTTACCTGTAATTAAAGATAATATTCTAAAATTTTTAAGATACTTGTTGTACTAACAATAAGAAAATACACGGGGGTTGGGGGGGGGGGGGTAGTCTTAAACCTCACCACGTATTACCGGAGGGGAAGGGGGGGGGGGGGGGGTAAAAATGATAAAAAGCATCACGTGATTAATGGACGACCCCTTATGTAAGAGGTGCCAGTAACCCCCGATAGGCCTCCACATCCTATCCCGAGTCGAAATTGGTTGCGGTGTCGGTAATGACGAACATTTGAGGTTAGAATTAAATTTTTATATTTTATTAATAATTGAAATTGTGTTACAATACATAGCGATATCATTACAAATGTAGAAGAATAATGTATAATACTAAGCCAAGTAAAATTTTGTTATTTCTACTTGACCATCACTAGGTTTACGCAACCCCGTCAATTTGACGGGTCCCGTGTCGAAATCCACTACAGAACACTACAGAATATTTTCAACCACTACTGAAAACCTGAGTAGTGGCACAATAGTGGTGAGCAGTGGTTCAATGATGGTCAGTAGTGGTCAGTAGTGGTTCAATGGTGGTGAGCAGTGATCCAAAAGTGATATTTAAAGCCGGTTTTACCAACACGGTATAAACGCGTTATAGCACTATACTGAGAATAACCAGTACGCAAGCGTTTTACAAGTATGGTATAATTCTGGAATAGGATAAACTTTGGAATAAATGCAGGCATATCTTATCCGGTAGTTAAATTGGGGGGTAAGCTAGCTATGCTCAGTATAACCTAACTTTTTGTTTATGTCTATATTCTTCCCTGACATAGTCATAACCTGATCGTTGTGGTAAATTGTTATTAATTTTGAAATGGAGTTGTTTGATGTACCAGTTTTTCAATCATCATCTGATGAAGATATTGACGTATTACCAAGAATGAGAAATCCGAAGAAAATACGTGTCCGGTAAGCAAATAAAAGATACCTATACCTATTAATTTATAAACAATATCTAATACAAAACTATTCCAGAGGTGACTATTTCGAAGAATACAATGATGTAGAATTCTTCACTCGATTTCGTTTGGAAAAACAAACCTCTCAGAGATTATTGGGACAAATACGACATCGCATTGCTTCGAGGTCGCAAAGAAATACAGCAATTCAGTCAGCAACGAAATTATTGCCAACTTTAAGATTTCTTGCTTTGGGATCAATGCTAATTACTGTAGGTAATCGTTAGTAGATAGGCTAGGCAGGTTCGAGCACAGCTACCCCTACTCCCTGCCTACGCGACCGGGGACTCGACCTCGCCCTCTCTAACCTCACCCCGATTAATTTCGCTTTCGATAGGTGACGTCACGCATGCAGGTTAGGCTTGATTGCGTTCAATACCCCCTTTCTGATACCCCCTCCCTAACCTCACCCCGAGCAATCGCGCTTTCGATAGGTGACGTCACGAATGCAGGTTAGGCTTGACTCGGACAATCTCGCTTTCGACACCCTCCACGCCTCGCGTGTTCCCATTTTCCGATTTCGCCCGCGGCGATGTGAAATTTGGAAAGGTGTGCCTGACGTCACAGGAATTTTCCTGAGCTTCTTATCATGTATCAAGATCACTTTCACGTATTCCCATTCTCCGACTTCGCCCGCGACGATGATCATTTTTGGAAACTGCATGCGTGCCGGCAAGCCTCGCCCGTCACCGTCCCCGGCACGGTAACCCCCGCATAGGTATCAAATTTCACAATCAATTTGGAAATGGGAACGCTGCGCAATACCGCGGCGATGTGAAATTTGAAAAGGATGAAAAAAGCACTTATTCCTTTTCTTTTTCCTTTATTCATAAAAATTTTATTCATAGATATATGTATACAAAAAAAAAGTTAGCCTTCTCGGCAATAAGTATAATTTATGATCATTGGTTGCGGACCGTCGTAATTATCTCGACCTCTCGGTGCATGGTGATGTCTGCGACACCGACGACAATCGTAAAATCCTTATCCTCAGTATATTTAGCTGGCAGTCTGTTCCACGCATCTTCAATAGTGTTAGCGGCAAAAACGGTGAGAAACTCTCTAGGGAGCTGAGCGATGTCTTTAGCAGTCATCGAGGTGAGACTCTCCGTATCAAAGAAAATCCTCAGGGAACGTTCTAAAGAAGGAGGATCGTTCTTATGCTTCAACCAGGTTTCCAAGCGTTTGGCATTCTCAGATGCGCAGAAATATCCATTGGAGTAGTGACGCAGACATCTAGATGTTGGCTCGCTTAGCAGTTTCCTCAGCGAGGGGCAACCCAGTTCCTCCAAGTTGACGATGGTGCACTCGGTGTACTCCCGCAACCAGGTTTTCTTCTCTTCCCCCTTCACGTGCATCGTGGAGACACCACGTAGATGAGCTCCAAGCATTTTCTCGAGCATGACGTACGGCACGTCCCCAGAGTTCCATGAAAGTCCATGGAAGTTACGTTGTAGCCACGAATTGCTGTAGCGATACGTCGTTGGCAGATACCACCAAGGAAATGGAGGTTTAATGAGGAAAGTCGTGGCTTCCCGTGGTTCAGAGTTGAGTGGAAGCACAGCAAGTTCCTTTGGTATGAATCGGTTGCGGGATCTCTTGAAACCCTGTACATCGACTATGGCTTCCATTATCGAACTGAACTCCTCAGAGCTATATCAGCCTATTTATCACACCGCTGATCGGTCGGTATTCCACTATGTGATCGTGCATGATGAGGCAGTACGCTGCAGTATCGCTGTGGAAATTTGCACTCGCTTCGAACTCCAGGGGCACGTCCACCGGTCCCGATTTCACCGACTCGTTTTGCTTTGAACAATCGATGATGATGAGGGGTGCGTATTCGAGGAATTTATCTTTGCTCAGCAACGGCTGGGGCTCCTTGCTGTAGTACGCGGTCTGGAAATTGGTGTACATCTCGTACAGCAGGGCGTACTGATAGTGTCCAAAATGTCGAGATTGAGGTTTCCATAGGGATAGCACTGCGAGTTCAAGAACAGCTTGACGTCTCTAATGCTGCAGTGGTCGAATCGACTCGCGTTCTTATTCTTCCTGTTCTTTCGTCAGGAAGCCTAGTATGACGTAGCGCGGTTTCTCCAACTGCGTCGAGGTCTTCACAGTCCACACATGCTTGGAGGTGCGTCGAAGCAGAGGATACTCATACAATTCCCACGTGCGAAAGTTCATGGGGATGGGTGCATCATTGGCGATAAAGTTCAGCAGCTGAATCTTTCATTGATCCGAGACCCTGATGTACGGCATCATCCACTCCACCTTTAGTATCACGATCCTGAAGGCCTCCTCGGTCGATTGTATGACGGCATTGGCATCACTGTTTGCCCTCGTGAGAATCAGCTCGTGCTTAGCGTTGACGACGATTCGTCGATAGTCTTCAGCGAAACCGAGCATCAAGCTCAGCGGTATGGAGACGTCAAAGTGGCCTTCATCGTTAGTCAGCCTCTTGCTTTCCTCGACATCGAGCCAGCCGGCGTTCTCCAGCAGCGAACGCTGCCCGGGGCTCAGGGATACGAAGCCCTTCATAATGCTCGTCAATCCGACATTCTTGCTTCGATCAATCTCAACGGCGTTGATCTCATAGCGTATCTCCTCAAAGAGATGGGAGATATCACTGTTAACGAGAGCGGTGGTTGCAGCTACCGCGGATCCGTCAGCCTTCAAGAGCCGACCGTACACGTGCAACGAGCTCCTACTTGGTAACACAGATACACATCCTGGTGTTGATTGGCGATGCGAATTTCATCACTGTTGTTGAAGGTTGAAGAGGCGTATGGTTGGTGAGCATGCACTTCGTAATTGGTGATGGATTTGTCGAAGACGATCGGTGCGTGAACGGTTATGATCTCCTCCTCCATGGCATTCGGTAGATGAAGAAGATGCCGCAACAAAATCGCACTTTCACTTCTTCAATCTTCTTCCGCTGATTGTTTTCACTCGTAGACCCAGACTCGTCAGTAGTTCCACATTCGGATATGTTAGTACTCTAAGAGGTATTTGACGACTGATGGTGTTTCGGCAGCTGATTCACTCTTATATCCTCCCCCGTGATAAACGATATCCATTACGATGATGATTTGACATGCAGTCTCACGGTTATGACTTCTCCACGGAAATTCACCAAGTCTCCGTCCTGATCGATCAATCGCAGCTGAAGATGGTGTATAGCTTGAACGGTGATCGGTAGGTAAATGACGTGAGTCGGTACCTCCACGATCTTATAACCCGGTGGAACATGGGGAAAAATTCGTGGATGGTGTGCACTCTGTGCTCGTTGATGAAGGCACCAGCGGTTATATTGCACTCGACTCTCAGAGCATTGACCTTGAGAATGGATACGGGTAGATCGGACTGATGATTGACATTCGCCTCCAGAATGGGCGGTGCGAAACCCAACAGCCGACCGATGCTATCATCCGGTCGAAAGTTCACGTCATGACTGCACTTGACTTCGCTGCGCAGCGTGTTGTTGTGGGGCTTGATGTTGATGACGATATTCTGATCGAAAAGTGTCTTTTGCAGGTATCGCTCGATGTCATCAATCTCGTAGCTGCCGGTGGGTATGACGACCACCTTTCCTTGTCCGACGTGTAGCTTATTGTTGCCAACATCTATGTTGGGTATCGAGTTGAAGGTCAGCAGTTCCACCAAACCGAGCGTGTAGCTCTTGAAGGGTGAGAGTTCGATGGGTGGAAAGTACTGAGCCTCGAGCACCGAGGACGTTCCCGATAGAGTCAGCGTGAATAATTCCTCCATGACTGCGAGGTGTCGATGAGAGTGTGCGAAGTTTTATAACAACTGCTCACTCAAGAACTTGAGACACAAATGTCCGCACTCTCTCAAAAGTGTCGTAGTCCTGATACCGCTCGTGATTGTACTTGACACTGCCGACACCGAGGTACCTCATGAGATCCGGCGGTGGACATAGATTGCCGAAACTGTCAAAGTACATGACGTCGTTGCCGATCTTTCGGTAGGCGATCCAGTGAGTTCCGGGACCTCTCGCATCGTCGAGGTTAATGACAGCCGATTCGCACCTTCGAGGTCCACTTCTGGGCAGGGCGTTTTGCATGAAAACTCCACGAAAGTGCGGAATCTTCCAGATTCTCGCGCTTTCGTAGATCCGCCTCGGTTAGCGCTCGGCGGGGCAGTGTCGCTATTAGTTTTTTGGATGTGGTTGCAAATGAAGTCCCAGACCACTCCTGTGCGGCTTCAGATGAAGTCCTTTGCCCAAAGCGATGGCTTCCATCGTCCGATTGTGTCTCTGACTTTCATCCAGCTGTCGCTTGGCGGCACTCGCGTCGTTCACAGCCTTGACGATTCTAGCAGCGCCACCTGTCAGCGCTCCGGTTGCACTGAGACCCGCGAATAGTGGTACGAGAAATGGCAGGAAACCACCCATTTTTGAAGGTACAGGTAGAATGCGTGGAGATCGCACTTTGGATCGACCACCGGCTCTTCTGACAGCCTCGCGTGCACCTCGAAGGGCCATTCTGATGACTGTGAGTGCATTCTTGTCGGGGAGCATGGACTTCTTCGCAGCGTCAATGATCTTCCCCAGCGTGGTTGAAGGCTTCTTCTCGAGTTTCTTCTTCTTCTTCAGACCCATTCCGAGTTTTTTCTTGGCCCTCATGGTGCCCGTTACAGCCAGAGCTGCAGCTTTCTCGCCAATGCTCGCGTCTTTGGCATATCCGCATTGCAGGGCCTTCTCCGCGAGCACCTTATCCGCCTGATCTCTCCCTTTGAGATCCTCCGGGTTTCCCGAGTCTCTTAACTCGTTTTCGCGTAACAGTCTTAGATCCATGCATGATCATGTCCGGGGTGTAACTAAAAGATCAATCTATATAAACGCGTTACTTATAGCTTTCACAGCAGTCATGACTGAACTACGATTCGACGAACAGTCCACCAGACTGCCCGTGATGAACTTTGACGAGTTCGCGCAACGCAGTGCCAAGAAGAAGAAGCGACACGGCGATTTGCTGCCAAATAGCGCGCGGACAGTGTTTTGCGGACCGTCCAACTGCGGCAAGACAAACGCACTGCTTACCCTCGTGACGCACCCCAATGGGCTGAGATTCGAGAATGTGTACGTGTACTCGAAATCGCTCAATCAGCCCAAGTACAGGTTCCTGGAAAAATTGATTGATTCGGTGGACGGTATCGAGTACCATCCCTTCAACGAGCATGAGCAGGTGGTGTCACCGGAAGAGACACGACCAAACTCGATTATGATCTTCGATGACATCGCTTGCGAGAAGCAAGACAGCATCGGAGCCTTTTTCTGCATGGGTCGACATAGGGACGTCGACTGCTTCTACCTCTGTCAGACGTACACTCGAATTCCCAAGCATCTGGTGCGTGATAATGCCAACCTGCTGGTGCTCTTCCGGCAGGATGACACGAATCTCCGACTCGTTTACGACGATCACGTGAACACAGACATGCCTTATGCGAAGTTCAAGGACATATGGGTGATTCTCAAAAACGTAACATTTTTTGGTGTTCGGTCTTTAACGGAGCAGTTATACATCAAACCTTTCATCTTATGGCTTTATTTGATGTAGACTGACCAATCCTACTAAGGCATAATGCTTTCGTGGAAATATTTCGTCGCATGTGCTCACAGTGGTTTCGAAATACAGCCAAGCGTCAACTCCGTCTCATGTCTCCACCCTTGAGCCACTGTACAAAGCATGTCGTTTCTCGTTTCTGTTACAATGTATTCGATATCTGGCTGGTATTATCTGTTGGGGACCTAAAGTTGCACAAATTTGAAGAAAATCATAGTGCTGAGTCTCTTCGTTCAGTCTGGAGAAGCCTGAAACTGGTTGTCGCTCGTAACAACACATTTTAAATACATTTTAAGTTTTCGCGCGTGAAATGTTTTCATTGTCGAGCCAGCTGAATTTCTCATACACCAAATGAAAGAGAAGGCTTCGCTGTAGGATTGTCAACTGCGAGCGACAGGCAGCGAGGCCGGGTGACCGGCGTATAAACGCGGTTTTCTTCAGTTTTAGATAAGGACATTTACTTTGCATCAACTCCGTCATGGTCCGTGCACGAGTAATTTTAGTTTATTATTGTTACTTTTGGGTTTTATTTAAAGATAAAGTCAACCCAACATTATATGCGTGCGGAATTAGAAGTGAGGTTAGAGACCCAATTGTTGTTGAACAAAATAGGCCAAATCATCAACTCCGTCCGCGTCAACTCCGTCCTACTTTTTAACCGCACTGTTGTAATAATCATTACGCGTTATATTAGACGTTTAGACTCCTATAGTATTATTAGAAATATTTGCAAAATTAATTACTAACCTTATTGAGTACCTTTAACATGTCAATCACCAAGATTTTTACCATATTTGCTTTTTTTAAAGTTTTCAAAATGGCCGGTACTCGGGCGAAAGCTGCTCAAGCTCAAGATCAACGTTCTGCTGCCAAATTTAAACTTGAAATAAAGTTAAAAGCTAGTAAAAGGTCAAAAAACTGCAAGAGTACCAAATCAGAAGAAGCTCAAAGAAGAAAGTGGAAAGAGGCTGCTCAGAAAAGAAGATGCAAAGTGAAGGAAGATCCCAAGTTGTTAGCGGCATCAAGACAAAAGGAAAGAGAAAGATGGCAGCGAAGGAAAGAAGAAGGTAAAATGAAACCACTTTCAAGCCTAAGTGATAGAGAGCTACGATGCAAAAGGAAGCGCAACAGGGAAAGTGCCAAAAAGTATAGAGATAATAAGAAGCAAACTTTATCACAGGTAAGTACTTAATTTATAAAGGTCTTAAACTAATTATACACTGTACACAGCCTTTTCTTTTGATAAAACTCTCTTTTTTTTCTATTTTCAGAAAAAGAGCCAAAGCTTGACACCTGTGACCAAAGACTTGCCTGCTGCTTCAGAAGTGATGCATGAAAATAAGACTGCTACAGAAAAGACTCCCCAAGACAGTATTGAAGTCAAGAATGCAAAAAGCATTCGTGGCCTTGCAATCCGCAAGAAGAATCGCCAGAAATATTACATATTAATACAATAAAGTCATTACAAGCAGAGCTGAAACAATCTAGGAGGAGGGAAAAGAGTACTCTCAGGCGATTGCACAGAGAAGAATCCAGATCTTGCACAAGAAATGTAAGTACTTTCTATGGCAAAGTGCTCCTTTCAAAGTTTACATAGATTGTTCTAACCATTTTTCTTTTTTCAGGGCAAAGAACTAACTCCTCGCTCAAGAGTAAAGGCGTCGTTGGGAAAAGAAAAGGTATCAGCAAATGTGAAGAGGCAGCTGGTTTTTCATGAAGCTGTTAAAGACCAAATTAAATCGTCATATAAGGGATGTAAAAGCTACAAAGTTCGCCAAGTCTTGAGTAGAGTTTTGTATGGTAAGACGACCGCAAAGTATCGATATCTGACAAAGATTCAAAAAGACTTCAATATTAACCGAATTCTCGTGTTTTAAAAGAAGATTCTTGTTACCTGAAGTATACTAGGAGGTCTGAAGGGGCTAATAGATTTTTAAATGAAAAAATAGCTAGATTTTATGAAGAGAATAGTAGAATGCTGCCCGGAAAAAAAGACTTTAAAAAGAAAAGAGGCATAAAGAAACAGCTCATATATTTAAATGACTCTGTTTCCTCTTTGTACAAACAATTTTGTGATAAGTACCCCAGTATTCGTGTAAGCTACGCCGCTTTTGCTAAGAAACGTCCCTTTTGGACTATTTTTCCTAAAGTAAGTGCCAGGGATACGTGTCTCTGTGTTACGCACGAAAACATGGATTTTATATTAAAAAAGTGGCATTCAATCGGGCTAACGCTTAGCGCAAGACGAAGTGACCTGACAGAGCACATCGTGTGCGATAATGTGACAGAGAATTGCATATTGAGAAAATGTTTAATCTGTAAAGATAAAAAAATTCCTTTTGCTCCTCTAGCAAATGATACTGAAGTTAGGTATTTTCAGTGGGTTTCGAAAACTGAAAAGCGAATCTCTCCTAAAACAAAGAAAGAAATACAAGTTAAAGTTCCTGCCAAAGAGACTGTTTCTGAGACTGTTGAATCGTTGAAAGAAGAATTTCAAAAATCGTTTGAGAATTATATTGCTCACTGTCACCGCAATGATAAGCAAGCGTGCACATTAAGCACGCTGAAAAAGTCATTGGGGGAGAGCGATTTGTTGATACACATGGATTTCAGCGAAAATTACTCTTGTAAATACGGGAAAGAACCGCAATTTGTTCACTTTGGTTGGTCGAGGCAAATGATAACGTTACACAACGGTGTGATCTATACTAAAGATTATTCCCGTGGCTTTGTAACTCTTTCGGAAAGTTTAAGACACGACGCATCGGCCGTAATAGCTCACCTTAGACCTATTTTAGACGATATTTTATCAGCGAACCCCAAAATTAAAACGCTTCATGTTTTGAGCGATGGGCCGAGCACACAGTATCGTAACAAGTCTATGTTCCATTTAATATGTTCTTGCATTCCAACTTTGTATCCTTAGCTAGAAACTATCGTGTACAATTATTCTGAAGCAGGGCACGGAAAGGGGGCAGCAGATGGGATCGGGGGTGCAACAAAAAGAATATTAGATAGGTGTGTGGCACGCGGTATGGATATTCACAATATGAATACCGCAGTGGAAGCTTTAAAAGAACACTGTAAAAATATTACGATCAAAACCATTTCAGAAGAAGATATAATTGATGTAGACGACCAGCTGCCCTTTTCTGTGACTGCCTTCACTGGAACGATGAAAGTACATCAGTTTAAGTGGGTAAAGGAAAACCCCAAAATTCTAAGGTTTAATAGTCTGTCATGCTACAACTGTGCTCCTGACAAAACTTGTGTACACTTTTCCATTGGAGAAAAGGATTTCACGTCCCAAAAAAAGGTTCCTATCGCTCAGAAAAGAAAGCGATCTCAGTGTTCCAGACTCGCTAAAAAGGCTAGGAAGTAAATCTCTGACGATTCTTAAGTACCTGCTGTATTAATAATCAGACAAGAGCAAAAAATGTGAATGTAATTTTAGTTCATGTAAGTGTTATTACCAAGATTCTGTGCCGTATGTGTTCGTACTGTAAGTGTATGTTAAGGAAATTTAAATCGTTAAAGTTGTGAAACTTTAAAAACGTTAAATCGTTAAAATAAAGGGATATCGATGTTTTAATTCTGGCAAAAATGCAAGAAAGCTAATGCTCTAGAGGTACAATTTAAAAGGTTAGACTTGAGCATAAAACATGATTGTAATTTATCTAATTTTAAGTGCGTATACCAAAATGATTTGTTCTTAATATTTTTGTTCTGCAAGTTAAGAAATCTTGAGTCGTTTAAAGGCGTATAATCTCTGAATAAATCGAATATACCACACAATTCCAGCATGTTATTACTTTTTTTTACCCGAAGTATACCCAGGGCCGAACTGAACAAAGTTTGTGGGTTGGAAATAGTATCCGGGGTCCCAAAAGGGAGCGGGCGGCCTCACTTGAACCCTTAGGGAAGGTAGCAAGAATTTTTGCAAACTGATAAAGTTCTCAAATCTAATAAAACCTTCCTAATAAAACTAACATTAGTCTGTTTTTAAGCCTATTCCGGCCCGCTTTACCTTAGAGGACAGGGATAAAAGTATTGCGCGGAGGGGGAGGGGGTTGGGGGGCTCTATGATGCCCGAAGTTTCAATTAAAACCCTATCCTCCGAGCCCATCTCATACTATACCCTCAGAGAGACGGAATTTCGAGTCTCGGAACGGATTGGCGTAATACGTGAGCATGCGTCAACTCCGTCTCACCCAAAATATCAATTTGGCCTATATATACCTTGAAAATAAAGATTGTGCCTGACCAATGTACCCAGAGTAGTATCTTGTCCTACTAAACAAGTCTAAGCCATAAAAACAATTAGTCATTTAAAAAAAAAATTTTTTTTTTTTCAAAAATGCTACATTTTTGAGAATCACCCATATATCACCTTCGGTTGGTCAATATTGATGAACTTTACAAAAGTATTAATAATCAGATAAGAATTTTATCAAATTAAAAACGATCTGAACCCTAACAGTTTTTTTCAGGAAAATATTTATAAAAGTTATGTGTATATTGATATTTTTGATGCTACTTTTGATGCTACTTTTGATGCTATTTTTGATGCATAAGTAAATTAGACCAAAATTTTTTTAAAAGTAGGTAAACTTGTTTATTTTTAAGGAGCATTAAAAATATCAATATACATAACTTTCATAAATATTTTATTAAAATAGTGTAACAAGCTAGCACTTCCGGTATTTTTAATTTCAAGAAGATTTTCCTGCTCCAAATATTAACTTTATAATACGATTATTTTAATTGCAAAATAACTTTATATATATTTGTTTAATAGTTTTGTTTTATGGCACTTATATCCAGCTAATGTCACCTCCGTGTGCGTAAGAACAACTGTGAGACATTAAAACTCATTATAAAATGTAATTCACAATGTCTAATTTTAAACCGTTGTAGGATTACAGTTGTCACACTTAAAGAGAAAATAACTTTGTTTAAAATGTTAATTTGTTAACATATTATGCCATTTTACTGCTGCAATATGGCTGTAACGGCTGCAGGTATCACCTCCGTGTGCACAATGTAAATTGTAAAAAAATACCCGTAAAATGTCTCTATATGTTCAGCACCTGAATATTAAACCAACTGTCTTCTATGTAAAAATAAGAGCTTAGAGTATGCCAAAATATACCATTAAACTTAAGAACCTAACCTCAATCATCGTGCAATAATTTTTTCACATTTCCTACACAAATGTCACCTCCGTGTTTGTCACCTCCGTGTGCTTCAGTATTATTATAATATTCCATCCATGTATTACTACCGTATGTCTGACGGCAAGCGCAACAGGGGTACTGTGACCCGAAATTTGACTTCGGCAGTGATAGTTAGAGTTGGATTCAACAGAGTGCACTGCATAAAAGTGAAAAGTGTCAAACGTCTGATATCCCGATAGCTGTCAATTCGGGAGATCAAAGCTTTTCGTGTAACCCTAAAATCGTGAGTATTTGAATAATGTTGAGTAATTTTATAGTATAGTGGTAAGAAATAATCATTCGGGTTTCTTCGGTGAAATTCCTGAATCTTTCTGAAGGAACAGGGCTATTATGATTGCCAATTGATTCTCTTCCGCGCTTACCGAACCTGAAAAACGAGAATGTCAACCGCCAACGAGGAAAGAAGAAATCGTCCAAGTCATAGGGACTTCTCGTCGGATTCTTCGGGTAATGCTTAGCAGCAGCAAGAAGAGCCGGAACTATTGCATCAGGCGTTATCCCAATTACAGTACGTAACACGATCAAAGCGTTTTAGTATTGTTTCGAGATGATTTAGAGCATTTGAATGAGTAAAAATTAATTTTATTCCGTGCCCAAGTCGGCTAATCAAGAAATTAAATTCACGCAGACAATAGCACCTTAGAGGGTGGTTTCTTAAATTGGGAAAGTTTAGGCGATGGTTTGGAGTACGCTAGCCCGATACAGTACAAAGTGGAGTTGGAAAAGGAGCACGCGGAAAGTGAAGACGAGAACGAAAACCCGACATGTGTGAAGATGGGAGTAGGTCCGGAGCTAAGAAAACAAATCAACGAAGAGGAAATTGGATGATCGAATGAAGGAAATTTACCTACACGCAACACATGAGGTTGGTTTCGAGAGGATAAAGGCTATTATCTGATGGCATTAAACGCCTCGATTGCTGATATTTTTTTTAGACATTTAATACGTAAATACCAGAACGTGACCAAGAGAATACGTGATCACAAATTCCCTACAGCCTCCGCCGATAGCGCAGGAGATCGACAATCACGTAATTAGATTTGGTAAAGCTAAGGCCAGTTGATACGATGTTAAGAGCTCACAAGTCATGCACACCTAACAGCGAACAAGCGAAGAAAGTGATTTCTAAAAATACTCTAATATCGGGTATGTAATTCTCAATTCCTTCGTTTTGCTAACACACTGTCTGCAATAATTAGAAGACGTGAAGGATAATTTAAAACTGACTATTTTATATGATACAGTGACGAAATTACATCTCTGGAATTTGAATTGGAATTACTATTTCATCGATTAACGAAGTTAAAATCCTGACAAGCACTCCAGCTGCCGCTATTTCCGAGGAAGCATTAAATATTTTGATACTTGACATTACTGTCCCGTCGATTGATCAAGACAACTTCCGATGATAAGGTCGACAGTGTTAATAATGAGTTTAATCGTATCTTTAATGGTGCAATAATTGTAAGAGCATTGAATTCTATCATTATTTCATCAAAGATATTTCATTAATACTCATCGCGGCATGCATTAAATAGAGTTTGCGAATAAAAGAAAAGGGTCAGCATTACAAGAGTTTCATGAATCGTATTAATTATGCGTCTCGCTCGAACTTCCAACGTCCCACCCGATTATTGCTGCTGTGTGTACGTAGATTTCCGCGTCTGATGTCCATCGACTAATTTTCCTCAGGATAGGATAGGAGTTACATCCGAACATTTGCTTGATGTTGTAACGTTAAAGTAATGGGTACATTTTAACGATTTACTGTCAATTGTTAGCTACTCCAGTATGGAGTATTACCAGGAGATGCCACGTGGAGGCCAATTGACACGTTACATGAATTTCGTACGACCTCTTCATGAATTTGTAAGGTTTTACGAATTCCATGTAACTTCATCTCCCACCCTACCGTTCTCGCCGTGACTCGGAAAGCCGAATGTTCTTGTTGCGGCTTCAAGGGCAGTCGGCCATTGTTGCCGTGGAAACCGTATGATTATCTCAAGTGTTCCATATAACCTCTTTCTATTTTCTTGTCGGCACTGCATTCGCACACGTCGCAGAAGGTTCCGCTATCTATTGCCAACATATCTGCAGGTATCGCAGCGCACTCTTCTCTGATGCGTGCTTTAAGGTGTTCGATATTTTGAATCGGCCGCCGCTCGTCGAAAACCTTCATCTTCAAGTAACCACACAAGAAGAAGTCGAGGGGAATCAGATCCGGAGATCCAGGTGACCACTCCCTGGGTGTTCTCAAGCCGATCCAACGTGCGCCGAAAACGTCATTCAATAGCTGAGTCACCATTCTGCTTGAATGCGCTGGTATACCGTCATGCTGGAATATGACTGGTTGATCTTCAGCGACTTCTAGAAGGGCCGGCAAAATTTGATTTTCCAGCATATCGAAATAGGTCTGGGAATTTAAATTTCCATCGATGAAGATGGGCCTGATTGTCCGCTCTCCATATCCCCGCCCAAACATTGACTTTCTCCTTATTCTGATGGTTCTGCTCACGGACGACGTGCGGGTTCCTGGCGCACCAGTATCAGTAGAAATGGGAGCCCATGCTCCCATTTACAAAAAACGTATATTCGTCCGTGAAGCAGATGGTCTTCGTATAATCAGGATTCCTTTCGAGCTGCTCCATCATTGATCGGCAAAATGTCAATCTTCGTTCGCGATCGTTGTGGCGAGGCAGTGCTTGATACACCTGCGCCTTAATTTCGGATCTTGTTTAAACGGAGCACTCTAGCACACTGTCTTTGCGAATTCCTGTACGTCTCGAAATTCCCCTTATCGACTGTTGCATATCCTCTTCTACGATCCGGAGGACAGTTCAAATCGGCAAAATGTCAATCTTCGTTCGCGATCGTTGTTCGCGATCGTTGTTCGCGATCATTGTTCGCGATCGTTGTTCGCGACACCATTGATGTGCTCAATCGGCCCTGACCGTGTCATAGCCACTTGAGTTCGCTCGTCTACGGCTCAGATTTTCGAAAGTGGAGCCGAAAACATTCGAAAATCCTATGACACCTCGAGCATTGCATTACCGATACCAAGAGCTGGACATAACGCGTCATCGACTCAACCAAAATACAACGATATACCGAAGCCGAGAAGGCGGAAATAGTCACGCTGGCGGCTCAATACAGTACCCGCGAAGTAGTAAACATCTTTCGCCAGAGGGACCCGGGGAGTGCCGATTGAATACATCAATGGTGTCGCGACTCGTGCAAAAGTTCCGGAGAACAGGGTCAACGCCGAATTTGACGAATCCAAATCGTCCGAGGGTTGATCCCGAGGTCGAGAGAACTGTCCTCCGGATCGTAGAAGAGGATATGCAATAGTCGATAAGGGGAATTTCGAGACGTACAGGAATTCGCAAAGACAGTGTGCATAGAGTGCTCCGTTTAAACAAGATCAACAACTATAAGGCGCAGGTGCATCAAGCACTGCCTCGCCACAATGATCGCGAACGAAGATTGACATTTTGCAGAGCAATGGTGGAGCAGCTCGAGCAGAATCCGGACTATATGAAGACCATCTGCTTCACGGACGAATGTACGTTTTTGATGTGAAACATCTTACGCCGCGCTTCGGGGGTGAGACCGGCTGCTCGTGAAACGTCGCTGGAGTGGCTAAATACGCTAAGGCCAGGCGAACGTTGAACATTGCCTCTATATCTGTATCTATTCTATATATAGATATAGAGGCAACGGTCACCCTGCGTCTCCTCACTGAACTGCGTCCCAACGTTCGCCTGGCCTAACTCGGGACGCATCGGCTCTCTCCGCCACGACTCGATGTGGTCCCCTTTCACCGAGCCCTAGCTTAACCACTTACTACTACACGCTCACTGTATCGGTGTACGAAGCAGTATTTACCCTCATTAATGAAAGCATGAGGATTGATTGATCATTGGTTAGCACGTTTAAAAATAACATTTAAATACCGTTTGTATAGGAAAATTGTTAGATGTGAAACATCGAAATTCTTCTTTGTAGAAAGTATGCGATAGGAAGGATGGACCACGCATCCGTTGAAAGAATACGTGCGCCAGTGCGCATTTGTATTTATGACTGTGATACCATTAAACGGTACGAACCGTTTTGTCGAATTCCATTTATCGCGAGACGGAACAGCGACTGATGGCAGAGTTTAGAGAGAGTAAACTAAATGCGCTTTTTGAATTAGACACAACGGTTTGTACCGTTTAATACTATTACAATTATAAATACAAATGCGCACTGGCGAACGTGTTCTTTCGTTTTCAGCTAGATTTACTCAAGTGGACACAGCATTGAGAACAATCTAGCGAGAGTTAGTCTAGAATCTCGGTTGAGAAAAATAAATCTAGTTAGATTGCAGTGGATACACGATAAAAATTTACTGCCAGAGAAATTTCAGTCTATTTGACCGGCTAAATAGATAGTAACTCAGTCTAGCGAGAGTGATAGGCGCCGGGTCGCAAGCGAAGGGCCTCGACCGCGTGCTCAGATTTCAGGAGCCTCGTTGGAGGCAACAGAAACCCTCTGCCTTTTATGCTCTCCTCGGACAAAGTGCAGACCCGCAATAAATTCGACTATTGCGGTGCACGTGTACTTCTTCGGGGATAGTACCAACCGAACGGCGCTGAATCTGCGTACTCTCCCGGCGCCAATTTTCATGCTCCAGCTCGGTGGTTTCGAAGAATTTCCTTCTCCCACCATGCATAGAAAAACAAAGTCGAAGCATACACCTGCCCCGCTAGCCGCTTTTACAATCACTTATTGTTCGCAATTCTCTGTGTAAAGACCAACTCCTGCTCGAGACTCAATAGACACTTTTGTATATATTTTGATGCAAATTAATTGCAATCTCAAACTTTGTTTATATTGATTTCCACTTCCTTCATTTTTGTATATATTTTGATGCAAATTTTTGTGTACATTTTGATGCAAATTAAAGAATCATTTTATTTATTGCAATCTCTATCTTTGTTTACATTAATTTCCACTTCCTTCAACACACCAACCTTCCTATCGCATAGTTTCAACAAAGAAGAATTTCAATGTTTCACATCTAACAATTTTTCTATAAAAACTGTTACGATAGCATCTGGTATTTTATATAATTTTCCCCTATCCCGCGTTCACGCGCCGCATCGGTCGCCCCAAGGGCACGTCGTGGTGCACGGGACAGACAATGGCCGCGCGCGAGAGGACTCGTTTTCTTTATCGATATAAGTTTTTATCTGCGAAAAGTCTGTTTTCCGTCGGGGTTTCGAGATGTTAATTAACAAAAATGTAAAATTTATGAATTTTGTTTCTTGATGACCAACAAGCTGATTCTTTACCAGAAGTAAGATAAATATTTTTTGTAAATGGGAGCATGTTCTCCCATTTCTACCGATACTGGTGCGCCAGGAACCCGCACGTCGTCCGTTAGCAGAACCACCAGAATAAAGATAAAGTAAATGATTGGGCGGGGATATATGGAGAGCGGATCATCGGGCCCATCTTCATCGATGGAAATTTAAATTCCCACACCCCTATTTCGATATGCTGGAAAATCAAATTTTGCCGGCTCCCCTTGAAGTCGCTGAAGATCAACCAGTCATATTCCAGCATGAAGGTGCACCAGCGCATTCAAGCCGAATGGTGACGCAGCTGTTGAACGACGTTTTCGGCGCACGTTGGATCGGCTTGAGAGCACCCAAGGAGTGGCCACCTAGATCTCCGGATCTAACTCCCCTCGACTTCTTCTTGTGGAGTTATTTAAAGATGAAGGTATTCAACGAGCGGCAGCCGATTCAAAATATCGAACATCTTAAAGCACGTATCAGAGAAGAGTGCGCTGCGCTACCTGCAGATATGCTTCGCAACACGCAGCGGAACCTTGTGGAACGTGTGCGAATGCAGTGCCGACAAGAAATAGAAGGTGGTCATATGGAACACTTAATGTAATCATACGGTTTCCACGGCAACAATGGCCGACTGCCCTTGAAGCCGCAACAAGAACATTCGGCTTTCCGAGTCACGGCGAGAATGGTAGGGTGGGAGATGAAGTTACATGGAATTCGTAAAATCTTACAAATCCATGAAGAGGTCGTACGAAATTCATGTAACTTGTCAATTGGCCGCCACGTGGCATCTCCTGGTAATACTCCATACTGGAGTAGCTAACAATTGACAGTAAATCGTTAAAATGAACCCATTACTTTAACGTTACAACACCAAGCAAATGTTCGGATGTAACTCCTATCCTATCCTGAGGAAAATTAGTCGATGGACATCAGACGCGGAAATCTACGTACACACAGCAGCAATAATCGGGTGGGACGTTGGAAGTTCGAGCGAGACGCATAATTAATACGATTCATGAAACTCTTGTAATGCTGACCCTTTTCTTTTATTCGCAAACTCTATTTAATGCATGCCGCGATGAGTATTAATGAAATATCTTTGATGAAATAATGATAGAATTCAATGCTCTTACAATTATTGCACCATTAAAGATACGATTAAACTCATTATTAACACTGTCGACCTTATCATCGGAAGTTGTCTTGATCAATCGACGGGACAGTAATGTCAAGTATCAAAATATTTAATGCTTCCTCGGAAATAGCGGCAGCTGGAGTGCTTGTCAGGATTTTAACTTCGTTAATCGATGAAATAGTAATTCCAATTCAAATTCCAGAGATGTAATTTCGTCACTGTATCATATAAAATAGTCAGTTTTAAATTATCCTTCACGTCTTCTAATTATTGCAGACAGTGTGTTAGCAAAACGAAGGAATTGAGAATTACATACCCGATATTAGAGTATTTTTAGAAATCACTTTCTTCGCTTGTTCGCTGTTAGGTGTGCATGCCTTGTGAGCTCTTAACATCGTATCAACTGGCCTTAGCTTTACCAAATCTAATTACGTGATTGTCGATCTCCTGCGCTATCGGCGGAGGCTGTAGGGAATTTGTGATCACGTATTCTCTTGGTCACGTTCTGGTATTTACGTATTAAATGTCTAAAAAAAATATATCAGCAATCGAGGCGTGTAATGCCATCAGATAATAGCCTTTATCCTCTCGAAACCAACCTCATGTGTTGCGTGTAGGTAAATTTCCTTCATTCGATCATCCAATTTCCTCTTCGTTGATTTATTTTCTTAGCTCCGGACCTACTCCCATCTTCACACATGTCGGGTTTTCGTTCTCGTCTTCACTTTCCGCGTGCTCCTTTTCCAACTCCACTTTGTACTGTATCGGGCTAGCGTACTCCAAACCATCGCCTAAACTTTCCCAATTTAAGAAACCACCCTCTAAGGTGCTATTGTCTGCGTGAATTTAATTTATTGATTAGCCGACTTGGGCACGGAATAAAATTAATTTTTACTCATTCAAATGCTCTAAATCATCTCGAAACAAGACTAAAACGCTTTGATCGTGTTACGTACTGTAATTGGGATAACGCCTGATGCAATACTTCCGGCTCTTCTTGCTGCTGCAAGAAGCATTACCCGAAGAATCCGACGAGAAGTCCCTATGACTTGGACGATTTCTTCTTTCCTCGTTGACGGTTGACATCCTCGTTTTTCAGGTTCGGTAAGCGCGGAAGAGAAGCAATTGGCAATCATAATATCCCTGTTCCTTCAGAAAGATTCGGGAATTTCACCGAAGAAACCCGAATGATTATTTCTTACCACTATACTATAAAATTACTCAACATTATTCAAATACTCACGATTTTAGGGTTACACGAAAAGCTTTGATCTCCAGAATTGACAGCTATCGGGATATCAGACGTTTGACACTTTTCACTTTTATGCAGCGCACTCTGTTGAATCCAACTCTAACTATCACTGCCGAAGTCAAATTTCAGGTTACAGTGCCCCTGTTGCGCTTGCCGTCAGACATACGTATATCGTTTTATTTGCTCAGGGCTGCTCAAACCAAACTATAGATATTTTCGTTTTGAGGGCGCGAAACGCCCGAATGACGAATTCTATTTTTTGTCACTAAGTGTCAAATACGAGGTTGACGGCCTCACTTTATATAAATAAGAAAAGGGTTGACACACCGAAAAAAATATTCGTAAAACTTATATCTCTTATCGGGGGCGTTTGGCGCCCTCATAACGAAAATATCTATAGTTTGGTTTGAGCAGCCCTGAGCAAATAAAACGATATAGGTATTAAGAGGAATGTACAAGCTTTAATAAAATACTAAACTGAAAAGAAGTTTTTTCGAATTTCTTTGAGAAATAGCCTCCGCAATCATATGTACAAAAAGATAAGAAATATAAGTTTTACGAATATTTTTTTCGGTATGTCAACCCTTTTCTTATTTATATAAAGTGAGCCTCCCAACACCCCGCCTCGAACCCCGTCAACCTCGTATTTGAGACTTAGGGCCGGTTTTACCAACACGGTATAAACGCGGTATAGCGCTATACTGAGAATAACCAGCAATAAGCCTTATGGTTATTCTCAGTATAGCGCTATACCGCGTTTATACCTGTTGGTAAAACCGGCCCTTAGTGACAAAAAATAGAATTTGTCATTCGGGCGTTTCGCTCCCTCATAACGAAAATATCTATAGTTTGGTTTGAGCAGCCCTGAGCAAATAAAACGATGTATAAATATTAAGATTAAAATGTACAAGCTTTAATAAAATACTAAACTGAAAAGGTTTTTCGGATTTTTTGAGAAATAGCTTCCGCAATTATATGTGTAAAAACATAAGGAATATTCGTTTTACGAATATTTTTTTCGGTATGTCAACCCTTTTTTTATTTATAAAGTGAATAAAAATCCACTTACCTTGTAGATTACATACACATTTAAAGCCCCCCCCCCCCCATTACAAACAAAAATCTCATAAGTATTTTAAAAAATATTCGTAAAACTTATATTTCTTATATTTTTACACGTACGATTGCGGAGACTATTTCTTTAAAAATTCCAAAAACCTCCTTTTTAGTTTAGTATTTTATTAAAGCTTGTACATTCCTCTTAATACCTATAAATGGTTTTATTTGCTCAGGGCTGCTCTCAACTATAGATATTTTCATTATGAGGGCGCGGAACGCCCGAATGACGAATTCTATTTTTTGTCACTAACAAGGAGAGTATTCGAGGTGTACCTCACCGATTTTCTTCATTCTGCGATATGTTGTAGTACATCAAAAAACATTAGACACATATTTTTTTATACGTGCTAATTCGGTCATTTAAGGGGTGAAAATCACCCTTAAACTTGACCCCCTAAAACCAATTTTCTACGATTTCTCAAAAACTACGTTGAATTTCTTAACGAAACAAATTGAATATTATTCCTTATCGAAAGACGATGACATGTGAAGTACTTTACACTCGGTGGTTGCATCCCTCATTTTTCGCAGGGGTAAAACTAAGTTTTTCCACAATTTTTTCGCCACAGATGTTACCAAATTTATTAAATCTGGATAACAATTATTCTATTATAAAGAAAAAAAGAAATTAAAGTTCACATATTTCGGGGTTTTTCGAAAAACCCCCTCGAAAGGGTAAACCACCCCTAAATTAAATGTATTTTATTTTTAATAAAAAAGTTCTTATTTTCTTCATTCTGCGATATATCATAGTGCACCGAAAAACATTAGACGCGTATTTTTTTTTGTTACGTGCTAATTCTGTCATTTAAGTGGTGAATTAAATGATCATTTATTAACGTTGTTATAAATACATTTAATATTCTTTGTTTTCAATGTATGATCGTAGGTACAATAATTTGACAATTATCAATTTTTATAATTTGAACGGTAATGATAATTATGGAAAAAATGTTGAAGACATAGTGATTTTTTACACCATGAACATCTAACAATTGCAATATTAGAGCAGCCCTCTATTTCACAGTATACACTAGTGTCATCTCCAAAACCATAGTCAACCGGGTTCTCAAAATCGTTTGGTTTTTCATTAGTATAGCCACTTTTAAACCACGAATATTTGAATAAATGTATGTATCGTGGAGAAGATAACTGATTGTGAACCAAAGATTGGAGTTTGATGATGTTGTTTCTTAAGTGGAGATTTAAATTTTCATTCATGAGTATTACATTATCAGAAAAATATCTAACATAATTCTTCCATATTCTAAAGCCAAATACATCTAATGGCTGTATTTTACCAGTTGTACCTTTCGGAATGATTTTTAAAGCGATTTCTTTATTTGGAGGAGTTGCTTTCTGTACAACAGCAGAGCAATGTCCACTCCACGAATCAACCAGCAAAACGCTTGACGCTCCAACATTTGGAAAATATACATCTTTCAGCCAAGTTTTAAAATGATCTGAAAATATGTTGAATTTTAAGCAATTTTAATTATGTATGCAAAATAGTGTCGAATATAAAATTCAGCTGTTAATACCTGAAGTCAGTTTTCCTGATTTAGAAGCCATAATATAAACGTTAGGAGGTCTAAATAAACTCTCTTCTACTAATGGTCCAAATTCACCACTTCTTTCCATCAGTACAATAAAAAGTGGTGACATGCGCTTTCCATCATCTGATACCATTGGCTGAATGGTGTAACTGTGGGTTGTTGAACTAACAGACTGTACTAAACACTGAATTTGTTGTTCTCATTCAACTGCTAAAGTCCGTCCAGAATGTATTTCTAATTGAAATCCACTCTGATCTAAATTAAAAACGTTCTCTATACCTTTCTCTTGAATTACTTGTTTAGTTTCAGCTACAAAAGCATCAGCTTTTCTCTGTAAATAGTCAGCACCTTCAAGGGCTTTTTTAGTAACAAATTTATTTATTTTTCTGCTCACAATTCTATGAACTTTTTAAAAATTATGTACCCACTGATGTGAAGCTTTAAAACGTAAATCTTCGTTTCCGATCTCTTTTTCAGAAAAAATACGCGTCTAATGTTTTTCGGTGCACTATGATATATCGCAGAATGAAGAAAATAAGAACTTTTTTATTAAAAATAAAATACATTTAATTTAGGGGTGGTTTACCCTTTCGAGGGGAAGTTTTTCGAAAAACCCCGAAATATGTCAACTTTAATTTCTTTTTTTCTTTATAATAGAATAATTGTTATCGAGATTTAATAAATTTGGTAACATCTGTGGCGAAAAAATTGTGGAAAAACTTAGTTTTACCCCTGCGAAAAATGAGGGATGCAACCACCGAGTGTAAAAGTACTTCACATGTCATCGTCTTTCGATAAGGAATAATATTCAATTTGTTCCGTTAAGAAATTCAACGTAGTTTTTGAGAAATCGTAAAACATTGGTTTTAGGGGGTCAAGTTTAGGGGTGGTTTTTACCACTTAAATGACAGAATTAGCACGTAACAAAAAAAATACGTGTCTAATGTTTTTCGGTGCACTATGATATATCGCAGAATGAAGAAAATAAGCTTTTTTATTAAAAATAAAATACATTTAATTTAGGGGTGGTTTATCCTTTCGAGGGAAAGTTTTTCGAAAAACCCCGAAATACGTCAACTTTAATTTCTTTTTTTCTTTATAATAGAATAATTGTTATCCAGATTTAATAAATTTGGTAACATCTGTGGCGAAAAAATTGTGGAAAAACTTGGTTTTACCCCTGCGAAAAATGAGGGATGCAACCACCGAGTGTAAAAGTACTTCACATGTCATCGTCTTTCGATAAGGAATAATATTCAATTTGTTTCGTTAAGAAATTCAACGTAGTTTTTGAGAAATCGTAGAAAATTGGTTTTAGGGGGTCAAGTTTAGGGGTGGTTTTTACCACTTAAATGACAGAATTAGCACGTAACAAAAAAAATACGTATCTAATGTTTTTCGGTGCACTAAATGACCGAATTAGCACGTATAAAAAAATATGTGTCTAATGTTTTTTGATGTACTACAACATATCGCAGAATGAAGAAAATCGGTGAGGTACACCTCGAATACTCTCCTTGTAAGTGTCAAATACGAGGTTGACGGGGTTCCCGAGTAGAAATGCGATCGGGCTTGCCCGATGTAGCATCGGGGCCCAGCCGGGCGCTTCTAGGGCATGCCCTACCGGGCGTACCCGATCGGGGCCCGACCGGGCGCTTCTAAGGCATGCCCTGAAAGCGTATTGGGATCGTTTATTACCGATGGCGGCGCTCGCGGCGCTACGGAAACATGGCGGGTATTGTCGTACAGCACGCCGCGAACTTCAAATTCCGTCGACCGATAGGTAAAAGAGTCAAGCACCGCATACCGCATTCATTTTAAGCGTCCCTAATATCTGATCGGGGCTTGAACGGGCGTTTCTAAGGCATGTCCTATCAAATTATTTGTTGTATATAAATGATAAAATCATGCATTTTAACATGGAAGTAATTCTGAAATATTTATAAATTATATTGAAATATATTGCAACGGTTCGGCCGTTACAAAACCCTAATAAATAATTATAGATTGTGTGATAAATTTTAACCAGTACTATTCTTATTTAGCAACTTTCGCCGGTCTCGTAAAATTAAAATACGGATTGACCCAATAACTCTGATAGTACTATTTAAATTAAATATTTTTTTATTACATTTTTTAAATATATACTGGAGTAAGTAAAAAATTATTTTCAAAGTGTACATTACAGTCGAAGCTAATGAATTATCGATATAAAAAACATGGCCGATATTGGCGTTTCGGATTGGTACGTAGGTACTTGAAGTGTTAACTTGCTCCAAGTTTTTAAAAAATGAGCATTTTTAGAACGAGATATAGGTAGACATTTATTTTCACAAACAATTAAATGAATTCATTCGGATCAACTGTATACTACCGGTTGCTGGAATTTGAAGTACGCGGCGTGCTGCATGCCCAATATCCGCCATGTTTCCGCAGCGCCGCGAGCGCCGCCATCGGTAAATAGCGATCCCAATAGTGATAAATGTGACAGACGCTCCGTATAGTTCAATAATCGTTTGCCGTCTTTTTCAAAGAATCAAAATAGTGAACGGAAGCAGTGCTTTTTCCCTGGTTGATTGTGCATCAAGAGTAGGAAAGGAGACATCCGTATCTCAGAAGAAGTTCCATCAGATAAGTAATTCCTAATTGATCGTTTTAACCTCATTTTGGTAAAATCTTTGGACACATATCTTTGTGGTTATTCTATTTTTGTTTTCAGCGTCATAATAATGTGCCTGCCCAGGGATTCACGACCCTCCAAAGGGATTCACGACTGCTAAAGAAGTGCCTGGGAAAGAGGTTTTAAAAAATACAGCACTCTCTACATGCTTGTATCGAAGGTATATGAAGTTTATTGGTTATTAGTACTCGCTAATAATTGTTTCTTTCCACTGTATTTTTTACCTTATAATATTATATTATATTTCAGAGGCACTTTTAACAGATCCAGATAGAAAAGTTCCTCCAGAATTGCAGTACAATGCCACCGTAGAAATATCAGGTTCTACCGATACGACGTGCTTCGACAAGGTCTGCGTCAACTTTGGCGATATATTGGCGGTCTTGGCGGCACGGCACTAATCCTATGGCACACTTTTCCACCTTATTACGGTAGTATAGCTGCACAGCGTTCTGGTAAAAAACCGTCTTCCTGTACTGACAGTATATATGCAGTTTGCCTCTAATTTAAAATCTCTAGAATTGCTGTACAATGCCACGGTAGAAATATCAGGTTCTACCGACACGACGTGCTTCGACAAGATCTGCATCAACTTTGGCGGTATGCAGTAGATTCTCGATTATCCAAGGTAATCGGGACTGAGGGTACCTCAGTTAAAAATAAAACTCTAATAATCCGAAGTTCTTTTAAATTGCTAGTGGATGACGAAGAAAAATCCAAAAGGTACATTATACAGTTTTATATTTACTTACATATGTATTTTATCTTACAAAGAAGTCTTTGATGGATTTTTGAGTTAATTTTTTGCCTCTCTTGGAAGCAGCGATGTTGCAGCAACATCGACACAGGAGTCGCTGTGAGTCAGGAGAGAGCCCTCAGTTAATCCGGAGTTTCGGTTAACTGGGACTTGGATAACCGCGAGTCTACTGTATTGGCGGTACTGCACTAATCCTGTGGCATACTTTTCTATCTGGGAAATTCGTGGCAGAAGAATAGCAGATACGACGGAATTGAATTAGGTACAATAATCAAGTAAATAATTACGGTAGTACAGCTGTACAGCCTTATTCAGCCTTATCTCTCTAATCCGCATCAGTGATTCCTCATTGACCGTTGTTACACTAGAGACAAAGAAAAGATGAAATAGAAGTGAGGTACATGTACACTTCACATTTGACAGGTCGGTGTATAAATTGGAACTTGTGATAGTACGGAAGAGGGAATACCGTATGTCCAATGGCTAGTCGAGCAGGTGCAGCGACCTGAATTTTTCTGAAATTTGACTTCGGCAGTATTTTAGTTAGAGTTGGCTTTGGAAGATGGCGCTACGTACGAGCGAAATATTTGAAATGGTAAAAGCGGGAGGTAGATAAATGCGGGAGAAGTGAAGTATAACCTCAAAATTGTGAATGTTGGAATAATGGTGAGTAATTGTTTGAAACGATAAGACATAATAATTCGGGTTTCTTTTCGATGTTCAACCAAATAACACGACTGATATTTAATTGCAGAGAGAAACTGATGCGACTGGTAGTCGTGGAGAAAGGGGCTACCGTCAACGTGGTCCTCGCCAGAGTGGTCGAGCTCTGCCTCGTCGACGAAAGGTGCAATTGAAATGAAATTAAAGTCTGAGTCAAGGTGAAAATTGGAAGACATGGAAAGAAAACGCGGCAGAGTCGCCGACAGAAGGAGTGAGTAAAGTGCGAAAGAAAAGTGCAGTGACGCCGAAAAACCATGTGGAAGACAGTGACGAACAGCAGCAGCAGCTGGTCGACACTGCTCAATTCCGCACCAGCTCCTGAATGATATCTCGCCGATCGCGATACGCGGCCGCTCCGATGGACAACGATTCCAGACATTCGAGTCATAGTAGCAGCAAGGACAGCAGCAGCAGCAGCAGCGTCAACGGCAGGGGCACTCTTTTAAAGCGAAGGCAGTCCAAGACCGACTCGAATAGCTGTAAGAGAAAGACGCATCGGCGAAAACATGAAATATCGAAGCAAGACTTGCAATGAGAGTGTGGTAAAAGAAAGAAAAAAAATGACAGAGACGAGGCGACGAGACAGAGGAGGAAGTCGTCACCACGAAGGGTTCCTGAAACGGTACCAGTACTAGCAACGTGTGAAGAGTTCAAGAGAACGGGCCATCTACACCCAGTCGCAAATCATGCAGAGTTCCTGTGACATCCGACAGCGGCATCACGTCAGGAGTATGAACGGTGGAGAAGAACGGGAGCCTCGCTGAAAAAGGAAGGAGCAGTGTTGGCGATGGCGGTGACAGCCCGGATCATGAGCAAAGGCTGAAGAACCTTGAGCGTTTTGGATAAAAAGTGGACGTGACTCGAAGCAGTTATCGTAATCGATTTACGCCGACACTGGTGCCGTAGCCAATCTCGATCACAATGGATTCTTCCAACTAGAGGCGGTTTCTATATCACTCGTCGCCGTTGATCCTTTCCCTCTTAATCCTTGTACATAATGCATCTGTTAATATGAAGTTTGATCCGAAACCCTTCCATCCTTCCTATTGTAACACTCTCGTAACAATACGGTCCGATTATTTTATATTCATAAGGTTTTATCAGCTTTACGCATTATTCCTCGTTATTTTCGTTATTTAACCTTGCATTCATACATTATTACTGATGGATTATTAATAAATTAATTCATGAAAGTGACTCTACTGGCTTGTGCTATTTTTCGTCCGGTATTTCCTTCCGCAAGATATTTGGATAAATGTACCCCTTCGATCTTGAAGTGTTTGGTTGGAATAAGCAAGACGGATAGTGGACAGAGTTTAGGCATTAGGAGGCATACAAGATGTCACAATCAGCGGGACAGGATTTCGTGTAATCATGATTTATAGTAAGTAAAGTGGATAGTAATCGTTTCTGTATCAACAAATCTGTGTTCAATTGATATTTTATACTTCATTAGTAGCTCTAAATGAGATACATCTATCTCATTGTTTACAGTACAAAATGTAATTTCCCCTGCGGGAGCTAATTTTATGAATGAAAAAATTCTAATAAATCATGATTACACGAAATCCTGTCCCGCTGATTGTGACATCTTGTATGCCTCCTAATGCCTAAACTCTTTCCACTATCCGTCTTGCTTATTCCAACCAAACTCTTCAAGATCGAAGGGGTACATTTATCCAAATATCTTGCGGAAGGATATACCGGACGAAAAATAGCACAAGCCAGTAGAGTCACTTTCATGAATTAATTTATTAATAATCCATCAGTAATAATGTATGAATGCAAGGTTAAATAACGAAAATAACGAGGAATAACGCGTAAAGCTGATAAAACCTTATGAATATAAAATAATCGGACCGTATTGTTACGAGAGTGTTACAATAGGAAGGATGGAAGGGTTTCGGATCAAACTTCATATTAACAGATGCATTATGTACAAGGATTAAGAGGGAAAGGATCAACGGCGACGAGTGATATAGAAACCGCCTCTAGTTGGAAGAATCCATTGTAATCGAGATTGGCTACGGCACCAGTGTCGGCGTAAATCGATTACGATAACTGCTTCGAGTCACGTCCACTTTTTATCCAAAACGCTCAAGGTTCTTCAGCCTTTGTTCATGATCCGGGCTGTCACCGCCATCGCCAACACTGCTCCTTCCTTTTTCAGCGAGGCTCCCGTTCATCTCCACCGATCATACTCCTGACGTGATGCCGCTGTCGGGTGTCACAGGAACTCTGCATGATTTGCGACTGGGTGTAGATGGCCCGTTCTCTTGAACTCTTCACACGTTGCTAGTACTGGTACCGTTTCAGGAACCCTCCGTGGTGACGACTTCCTCCTCTGTCTCGTCGCCTCGTCTCTGTCATTTTTTTTCTTCCTTTTACCACACTCTCATTGCAAGTCTTGCTTCGATATTTCATGTTTCTGCCGATGCGTCTTTCTCTTACAGCTATTCGAGTCGGTCTTGGACTGCCTTCGCTTTAAAAGAGTGCCCCTGCCGTTGACGCTGCTACTGCTGCTGCTGTCCTTGCTGCTACTATGACTCGAATGTCTGGAATCGTTGTCCATCGGAGCGGCCGCGTATCGCGATCGGCGAGATATCATTCAGGAGCTGGTGCGGAGTTGAGCAGTGTCGACCAGCTGCTGCTGCTGTTCGTCACTGTTTTCCACATGGTTTTTCGGCGTCACTGCACTTTTCTTTCGCACTTTACTCACTCCTTCTGTCGGCGACTCTGCCGCGTTTTCTTTCCATGTCTTCCAATTTTCACCTTGACTCAGACTTTAATTTCATTTCAATTGCACCTTTCGTCGACGAGGCAGAGCTCGACCACTCTGGCGAGGACCACGTTGACGGTAGCCCCTTCCTCCACGACTGCCAGTCGCATCAGTTTCTCTCTGCAATTAAATATCAGTCGTGTTATTTGGTTGAACATCGAAAAGAAACCCGAATTATTATGTCTTATCGTTTCAAACAATTACTCACCATTATTCCAACATTCACAATTTTGAGGTTACACTTCACTTCTCTCGCATTTATCTACCTCCCGCTTTTACCATTTCAAATATTTCGCTCGTACGTAGCGCCATCTTCCAAAGCCAACTCTAACTAAAACACTGCCGAAGGCAAATTTCAGAAAAATTCAGGTCGCTGCACCTGCTCGACTAGCCATTGGACATACGGTATATCGGTAAAGAAAAAAATAATAATTTTAATAATTTTTTTCTTTACCGATATATTCCCTCTTCCGTACTATCACAAGTTCCAATTTATACACCGACTTGTCAAATGTGAAGTGTACATGTACCTCACTTCTATTTCATCTTTTCTTTGTCTCTAGTGTAACAACGGTCAATGAGGAATCACTGATGCCGATTAGAGAGATAAGGCTGAATAAGGCTGTACCGCTGTACTACCGTAATAATGTGCCTGCCCAGAGACGGAGAAGAAATGAAATAGAATTGAGGTACATGTACACTAGATTGATTTTAAAAAAACGCTTTTTTCACTAATTCTTTTGGCGGGCACTTAAAACGTTAGTATTTAATGTAACTTTGAATATGTCGCCGGGTGCACATTATCACTCAATATTTTGGAGTGTGTCAATCGCTTTTTCTGATTTCCATTTGAATAACACGATGAAATTGTTGAACCATTGGTTTAGTGCTAATTCCTTCTACGGTAACAAAATTTCCCCGTGAAAAATTAGGAAAATTGAGTTTTAGGTGTAATTGACGTAAAGAAATATTATTTTTAATTATTAAATAAAATTAAATGGTAATCACGGGGGAATAAATTGTGCAATTGATTTCCCTATAATGGGACCGTGTTATTCAAATGGAAATCAGAAAAAGCGATTGAGATACCACTAAATATTGAGTGAGAATGTGCACCCGGCGATATATTCAAAGTTACATGAAATACTAACGTTTTAAGTACCCGCCAAGAGAATGAATTAAAAAAGCCTTTTTTTAATCAGTCTAATGTACACTTCACATTTGATATGTCGGTGTATAAATTGGAACTTGTGATAGTATAGAAGAGGGAATATATCGCCCTACAGTGTACAGTAGTATTACGAAAGTATTATGTTTTTAGTTTTAATATTTTAGTATAAATGCTGTACCAGCAATTCAAGCGAAAAGTACATATTATTAGTGCAAGTAGTAATGCAGTCATGGTAGTGCATATTAATAGTGTATAAACACTACTTCACTAGAAATACCTACTAATTAAAATTACGTAATATTAATATAGGTGTTACATATCGATACCTTACTTTGAAAACCTCGTCTTTGAAAACCTAATATGCTTATATTAATAATGCGATTCAAATTTGTTAAAAAAGTTGAGTACAAATGATACAAAACTGTTTTTCTTTGCTACTGCACATTTAAGGAAATTGCACTTACGAGGTTTTCAAAGTAAGGTATCGATATATTAAATATATATATGATTTCAATCTTCTTTGTTAGGATGAAAAATTGAATCGCTTTACCTTACTAACTATCAACTTTTGTTATATATTACTTTTGGCCCATGTTCGGACAATACTTTTTTTAAGATTCCATTTTTATCTACAATAATGTCCTATTTCGATACGATACAAAAGTTTATATAGTAAATGACAAGATAATATCGATTCAAATTTCCTTCCTAGAAAAAAAAGTGAAATAAGTATTTGTTGTATATTCATAGTTTAAATTTCCGACTGAAAATGTTTGCATTACTCTAATGTAATATATTAATTATAAAATAAATTTATAACATTTCCTCGGAATTATTGCTCTTATTTAGCACCCTTCCATTTAAAATTAGTTTGTGGTTAATAAAATTTCAACGAAGCTGCCAGACAAAAATCGTGCTAGGGCTCTGATCGGGCAGCCCTGTTGGGCCCCGATCGGGTTTGCCCGACAAGGCCCTCATCCCCAAACCGCGTTACAAAAGTCATCGGGCCCTGGTCGGGCAGCCCTGTCGGGGCCCTATCACGGATCGGGCGTGCCTCGTCGGGTCCCGATGAGCGCCTTATCCAGATTTCTACTCGGGTTCAAGGCGGGGTTTTGGCGGGGGTTTTGCCCCCCCCCCCCCCACATCCCATTACAAACAAACAAATCATAAGTATTTTTTAAAGTAAGAGGAAATAAATAAACAAACAAAGAACTTTAGAACAAAATTTTAATGTTTATTATTTTGAATTTTTGCAAATATAACCATATTCGTAATCAGCGACCCAAGAAATCCTCCTATACCAAATTTGTCATGAATCCGTCGATTTTCGAAAATCTCGTCCGCCATATTGGATCCGCCATCTTCAATTTTTGAAATCTGACTTTAGATTCGTGATCAGCGACCCAAAAAATCTCCCTATACCAAATTTGGCATTAATTCGTCGATTGTCGAAAATCTCGTCCGCCATATTGTATCCGCCATCTTGAATTTTTGAAATCTGACTTCAGATTCGTGATCAGCGACCCAAAAAACCTCCTTAACAATCATTTATTTACTGTTTGATTAATCGTCAAGAGGAATTTCTATTTTTGTCCACTCTCCCATATACCGGGGAGCACTGTACGCCATTTCTATCTCATTCATAGTAAATTCTAGGTAACCTGATGGTTGTTTCATTATTGCTCAAAAGTTAGAACGGTTAGTGGGCATTTTTATTGTGGAAATATAAAATTTAGCTTCCTAAGAATGTATTTCCAAATCAAGTTTTTTCGTCAATCGTTGCAATTTTTCTTTCTCTACCCCGGAAGTTTTTATTATTTTTTTTCAGAAAATCCGTACGGTAAATGTTTTTGAAATTTTGAGGATTTATTGAGAACTAATTAATGAATATACCCTCAACATTTCAAAGCTCTACATCATTGTATTCATTTTTCGTAAAACTACTGACGACCCCCCTTAACTGTTCCGCCAATTCCATCACATGGTCCTTTGCCATGAGCTGTCGCAAAAAAATGCCACTCATGCCATTCACGAAGAAATATGCCGAATATCACTGTAAAGTACTGTGAATCCTCAAAGTATTTCCATGCAAAGAACTTTTTAACTAAACGATTCTTGTGTGCGAAAGCTGTTCGTCATACACTTCAAACACATTGTATTATTCCCACTACTAATCACTCTGTAGTTACGAAAAATATTCTTTTTCTAACGATTATACAGTCTACAAAATAAAATTAAATAAAAAAATCATGACATAAGATGCTGACACTTTATTTTTAAAAGAATTCCTTTTTCTGATGGTCAGTAATTGTTTAACACGTTGACTGTCCCCATAAGGAATTTTTTCCATCCCACGACGTCCAAAAATGAAATCACCATGCATACGGCAATGGCAAATGAATCACACATATGTCTCATGGACATACAGCAACGTTTCTGTATGAATCATATGTGACTCATGGGACAGTCAACGTGTTAATATAAAATGAACCAATGCTCATCCCAACTTCGCTTCGAGCTCAATATTTTCCCAATACACCATGGAATTCATGGTTAAAATTTGCTTAAAAATAAAAATCGCGTATTTCAGAGAATTAAATATTTGTAAAATAAACTATTTTTTTCTCATATTATTCGCTTGTTTAGAAATGATATCAATTTTTTCTACTAAATTCAGGTTATAAAGAGCATTTTTTGTATAAGAAATTATTTTCTTACAGTTCATTTAGTAGGAGAAAATTGGGAATAAATTTCACAAGATTAGAAAATATGGGAAATTTCAATAAATGATAGGACAAGAATGCAATGTTGGATTAAAAAGAAATTTGAGAATTTATTATAAATGGTAAAGTACTACATAAAAACACAAAACGTGTGGCCGCCACACGCGGAAGAAGTGAAATTTCGATATCAGTTTCTCTGAATTTGATTCCGGTGGTATTAGTTTCAATTGGCTCTATACAAGTCTTTTACAATGCTTCTTCGTAGAGCCAATTGAAACCAATATCACCGGAATCAAATTCAGAGAAAGTGATATCAAAGTTTCACTTCTTCCGCATGTGGCGGCCACACGTTTTGTGTTTTTTTTTGTAATATCAATTTCTGGATCAACACTTTTAATAATTCGTCGTATGTTTGATCAGCATTTTTCAAGTCGTCCTTAAACCATAAATGATCACATACAGAGCACACCGAGCCGAAATGATTGTTCTTAAATTTTTTGTTGAATTCAATATGAATTTTTTTATGGGCACAAAATGTAGTGTAAGGAATATCATATTCACTGGATGTATTTTCACCGATATTGGATCCTCCAGGAACTTGAAAATCTGTTACATTCTCCAGGGTTTGGGACTGGTGTTGATCTGCATTAGCAGATATAGCAATATTTGATTGTGTTAATTTAATTCTCTCCTTCCATTTTCGACTTCGTTCTGCATCAGTTTTAGGTAGTGTCTTCGTCGTTGTTTTCTTTACACGGTGCCTGTCACGACTCTTTTGCCCGTTGTTTTCCTGTTTTTGCCATAATTGTAATATAACACACACGCGAAAGAATGTTCAGTGTTCATAGACGTTAACGAAATTGAAAGTTTATTTTACACGTTGCCTGTCACTGTACTCTTTTGACCGTTCTGTTGTTTTTTTTGTTATAAATTAATACACCCACACATACACACACACACACACAAGAATGTACAGTAATGCATGGTGGTTACTCGAGAAAGATCACGACTCCGATCGCAGACTACACGAGCTCCGTATAGCCGGCCACTCGACGTGGTAAAATTCGGAAAACTGAAAATGTGTAAACGAAATACAAACAACTCACAAGTAACTCTGCGCCCTCTAGTCTGGCTTCTCATCAAGAGACACGGTAGTGTCTCGCGGCATGTTCATTCAAGTCGTCAGAACGACGCCGCCAGCGCTGTCGCCGCGAGCACCCGTGTATCTTTACAGGAAAAATATCTGCCCCCTTCACCCCTCAATTTTAACATCGAATTTTCTCAATAAATATACGGTTATAACCAAAACTATGCTTAGTTACGCCATATAAATCGACTATTCTCTATCGATAGAGACCAGAGTAAATGTTGTAAGTTACATATTAACAGATATTTTTCCTTAGCAACGCGAAGCCACGCCCCTCGCGCCTCGAAAGTCGAGAATCCGATTTCTCGGGCGATATATATATGTCAAAATCTCACAAAAATTCCGCCTGTCTTCGGCGATATTCGGCCATGGTCGGAAATGTGTACACAGATGCGGCCACACGCATACGCCATCAAATGTATGTGAGAGTGTGTGAGAGAATATGTTTCTTGAATGTTTAGTTGTTTTTTAAAATTAATAAAATAATATTCCATTCGCGAAACGATTTCCCTCGCATTTTTTCGATCCTCGGACGCGCTTGTTAATTCAGTGTAATCGGAGTAGTGAATGTCAATAGTGGTGAATGTGACAGACGCTCCGTATAGTTTAATAATCGTTTGTATTTTTTTCGAATATCGAGATAGTGAACGGGTGCAGTGGTATTCTTCTCTCCAATGCCTGTGCATCAAGAAAGGAGCAGGAAAGGAGACGGTCTCAGAAGAATTGAAATCAGATAAGTTTAATTGCCATTTGACAGCTTTAACCTCACTTTCCATGGAAGGACAATATCTTTGTGTTTGTTCTATTTTTTGTTTTCAGGGTCATGCGAGCACGGGAAAAATCGAAGAAAATCAATCACCAACACAAGCCGTGGCAGAATAGGAGATGAAATGGAACTGGATCACAATAATCAGGTAATTACTTTATCACTATTTTTCTCTATCGATATATTTCCTCTTTCGTACTATTACACGTTCCGATAATATACCGTCTTCCCGTACTGACAGTATACATGCATTTTACCTCCAATATGCCGGAATTAAAAATCTCTAGAACTCTGCGGTACAATGCCACGGTATGAATATCAGGTTCTACCGACATGACATGCTTCGACAAGGTCTGTATCAACTTTAGCGGTATATTAAGGGCACTGCACTAATCCTGTGGCACATTTTTCTATCTGGGAAAGCATATTATTATGGTAGTACAGCTGTACAGCGTTCCGATAATATATAATTGGAACTTTTAATAATACGAAAGGGAAAATATATCGATAAAGAAAAGATAATAAAATAATTACTTCATTATTGTAATCCAATTCTATCGTATCTCCTACTTTTCTACCACGGCTTTCCCAGATAGAAAAATGTGCCACAGGATTAGTGCAGTGCCCCCAATATAATGCTAAAGTTGATACAGACCTTGTCGAAGCATGTCATGTCGGTAGAATTTGATATTCCTACCGTGGCATTGTACCGCAGAGTTCTAGAGATTTTTAATTCCGGCATATTAAAGGTAAAATGCATGTATACTGTCAGTATGGGAAGACGGTATATTTCTACATATTGGAGAATCTAAGTCGTGGGAGAAGAACAAATCATCGGAGTAACTACAATATCGGGGTAACTATAATACTTTATTTCTATTTTTTTCAGAACGATTCTCAGATAGAAAAATGTGCCACAGGATTAGTGCAGTGCCCCCAATATAATGCTAAAGTTGATACAGACCTTGTCGAAGCATGTCATGTCGGTAGAATTTGATATTCCTACCGTGGCATTGTACCGCAGAGTTCTAGAGATTTTTAATTCCGGCATATTAGAGGTAAAATGAATGTATACTGTCAGTATGGGAAGACGGTATATTTCTACATATTGGAGAATCTAAGTCGTGGGAGAAGAACAAATCATCGGAGTAACTACAATATCGGGGTAACTATAATACTTTATTTCTATTTTTTTTCTCATCGGTGCTTGCCCTCTGCCTTCCTACTACAAGTTTCGATTTATATACTAAATTTTATTTTATTTTTAGTTCATCGCCTCCACTCCATCGCCTTCGACTTCTTCTACCCAGTGAGGATTTCTCACGGTAGAATTTCGATTCATCTGTGAACAAAATCTTCTGACGAACGAGGGATCGTCCACTTGCCGTTCCAAAAACCAGTCGGAATAGTTCATTCGTCGAGTTGGATTTGCTTTCTCCGGTGCATGTATGTACTTCATTTTAAAAGGATGAACATTCTTTTCTATTTCTTATAGTCTTATTCTCTCTAGGAGAGCATCGGTGTTCCACTGCTCTCGTATTCTTTCAGGTCTTTCTAAAATAATTATAGAAATCACATATATAATTCAGCTCTGACAAGTACAATCTTATCGAGCTGTCTTATTGAGCTGTTTCTTTCAATGTAATGATTCCAAAATGTTTCTATAACGTTTTGCAACTTTGTGAATTTATCGAAAAAGATATATTTCTAACATAGGGTAGTGTTCAAAAATATTGCAAAATATCCCAAGAATATCACAAAAATTACTTGTAAAGACGTGTTTTATGGGATGTAATTTCTTAATTAAATATTTGTTAAGATAATTTAACATAAATATCACTTTCGTAATTTCTGTCGGTTATGAGACTGCTGGATTGCCGTTGTTACGTCCCAATAGCAACTCAATTCAATATTTTCTCAGGTGCACCTATTCGAACTAACTTATTACCCACCAATATTGAAAATAAATCTTCTCAAGGCTGAATACGACTTGGGCATGTTTCAGCGTACAATTAGCTAGATCCAGCTCGACGAATGAACTATTCTGACTGGTTTTTGGAACTTCAAGTGGACGAGCTTTACAGCTGTTTCGCTGCCGTGTTGCCAAGTCTCTCATCGTTAATATGGCATGCTAATGGTTTGCGAAGTCAAAACGAATTTCATGACAATATTACGTTGCAACTATACGGTAAAACCCAATTTACTTATTTTTTACATAATCCTTAATATTTCATCTGTCAAATTACTAGTCTTTCAAAGTCTAAAGTTGGCGGAATGTGTGTTAAAGTCAGTGATAATCTACCTTAGTACAATCGTCTGCCATAAGGCGATATGTTAAAAGTGGTCAACTTTAGAATAAAATAACGAAGAAACTATAGACGGTCTATATTGCTCAAATTTTCGTATTAGTTGTGTAAAGTATTCGTGTATATCATATAAAAAAATTAGGGCTGTAAGTTGGTTTTCGTCTGATAGTCGAACCTCCTTAAAGCAGGAATAGTTGGAACGAAAAGCCCATATTGCAATGAAAGTACTATGGGTACTATGGATGAAGGCGCTCGCTGACAAGACTGACATTCTCCGATGTCCATCGAGTCATCTTTTTACGGACAGGACACGAGTTAGATCCTCTTCGGTTGCACCTGTACGAGATGATATGTCAGAAAATCGTGAGTCTTTATGAAAATCTTCTAACCTACTCGTTCTGCAGTAATACTTAATAATAAAAAACTATTCTCCTACATGTACACCCGGGGACACGGCATCTGTCGCTGGTGACTGTTTTTAAACGTTATTTTTAAACGTACTAACCAATAATTAATAATCCTCATACTTTCATTCACGAGAGTAGATGTCACCGTAGCTAATGAGCGCATGAGAATTAATTATTCATTGGTTAGTACGTTTAAAAATAACGTTTAAAAAAAGTCACCAGCGACAGATACCGTATCCCCGGGTGTACATATTCTCCCGATGAATAAATTCCAAAAAGTAGTGAAATCCCCCCACAAAAACAGATTCTCTGTAAAAAAAGGCGGCATGTTCATTCAGTGCCAACAAAAATTGATACGTAAAATACTCTCCAAAAAAGATTTGAAATCAATTAAGATCGCCATGTTCAAGATTTATGTATTAAAAGTAAAAGGCATCATTTGAAAGGAAAATTATTGTAAATCAAGTTACTAAAAAATTCGACTAAAAAAATTTATAAAAAAATTTTAATAAAAAAGAACTTGCCGCGTTTTTTTCTTCAAAATAAAAAATTCAGACAGAATTATACTCGATGTTTATGCACTTATGATTTTAAATAAATTCATACACTTATAATATGATACCACCAGTATACCGAATGTCGCACGGGAAACCGATTAGGCGGGGGCCTTCTGAAATTCTCTGAATTTGACTTCGGCAGTGTAATTTATGAATCACTCTAGCACCGTCCAAGCACTGCCAATTATTCGGCATAGTGGACAAAATATGAAAACTTAAACGCGGCAAGTTCTTTTTTATTAAAATTTTTTTATAAATTTTTTTAGTCGAATTTTTTAGTAACTTGATTTACAATAATTTTCCTTTCAAATGATGCCTTTTACTTTTAATACATAAATCTTGAACATGGCGATCTTAATTGATTTCAAATCTTTTTTGGAGAGTATTTTACGTATCAATTTTTGTTGGCACTGAATGAACATGCCGCCTTTTTTTACAGAGAATCTGTTTTTGTGGGGTATATCTTACGGATACACCCAAAAAAGGGTCCTAAACGCTAGATTTATGGTGAGACTAAACAGTCCTCTTAGTGGAGGTGCGACACTGCGTCGCCTCATAATACGAACAATAGCTTCCATCGCCGAAGAAACCCTCTCGAGCAACACAAACCTGACCCCCTCTGCACAGTCTAAACAGCGATTGATTTTTGCCTTATTTTTCTTCAGTTTCAAGTTAATAACTATAACATGTGCGATCAAGAGTAGATCTCCTCGAGGTCGTAAATCCCGAAGGCACTACTGCGTGACACGAATAGTGGCCGAAAACGTAGAGTGGTGGATTTAAACCGTATCGGTTAGTTGAAATGATTTAAGGCCAAAGCACATCTAGGCGAAGCGAAGCGACGCGAAGCGAAGCTACCTTTTATATTTCCTTTGATTCTTATGAGGTAACGCACACTTGAGCGAAGCGAAGCGCCGCGACCTAGGATAAGCACACTTGTGCGACTGGAAGCGCAGCGAAGCGACGCGCCGCGAAGCGAAGCTACCTTTTATATTTCCATTGATTCTTACGAGGTAACGCACACTTGAGCGAAGCGAAGCGCCGCGAAGCGAAGCGCCGCGAGAAATGTTTATCGTGGACGGAACGTAATTCCTTAACGGATGTAAAGTTTCGTCGATCACTTCCGTTAACGATTCGAAAATCCTTTCCAAGATAGATCTCGTCAACGAAATGAATTTTCTCACGCGAAATAGTATCTTATATCATAAGGCGGAAATTCGAGATTTTTTCAGACTGTGTTTAATTAGGTAGTAACACGAGGCATGGTTTAGGGAGGAGTCTACGATCTATATAAACACAGTCCTAAAAATCCGAGGATTTCCGCCGAATGACATATACTATTTTTCCTCACGAATGCCCATTTCTCAAAACAAAACATGTACACGGCTCATTTCACGTTGCGTTCATCAGTTTGAAAAGGGCGAAAATGAATGAAAAAGGCGAAAAAGGTGAAAATGACTGACATTTCACGGCGCTTCCCTTCCCTCCCTTCTCTACTCGGGTATCCATATATGGATATTTTCAGGTATAGCTGTTTATACCTGGTAGAGAAGGGGATAGAATTCGCCGCGCTTCTCTTCGCCGCGCTTCGCTTCGCCGCGCTTCGCTTCGCGTCGCTTCGCTTCGCCCAAGTGTACGTTGCACAACCGCGCTTCGCGGCGCGTCGCTTCGCTTCGCGTCGCTTCGCTTCGCCTAGATGTGCTTTGACCTTAAATCTCCTTGCTTTTCAATTTAGCATATCTTGCAAACCAGATGAGACACGTTGAATTGCTATTTATCTTTTTATTCAGAAACAATCCAAAATAAATGATGGTATAATTTAAAAAATTTTTAATTGCAAATTTCTATGTAAATTCAAGCATTTAAAACTTTACAAATCAATCATGTGTAAACAACAATGAAAATCAAAATTTGATTTCGCTAGGAAAAATGATGAGATTTTTCTAAACGGGTTACAAAAAAGAAAATTGCAAAAATCTTAATTTTTGGATTTGTTATGAATATTTGAACATTTCAACTCATCTGGAGGTCCTAGCTTATTAGGCGTTGAAGATAGGGTAAAAAGTGTAATAGCTTTTTTGTAAATAATTTTATAATCTACAACTTTTGTCTTAACTATTTTTCAATAGGTCACGTAGTTTTCAAAATGTTAGCGAAGAACCGATTTTTTCAACAATAAATAATTTTTTTACACACTTCGCCGGGGGGGGATTCTTCTTTTAATATGTTCCCTCCATTAATAACATCAAAACACACCTTTTCCCAAGTTTTCGCCATTATGTCTCATTTTTCGATTTAAACGGAAATTTGACTGAACTATACGGGAGAGAGCGGTGGAATGGGGTAGGGTCGATAGCGGTAGAATGGGGCAGAGTTGAGAGCGGTGTATTGGGGCAGGGTCGAGAGCGCTGTGTGAGTGAGTCACGGTCGGAAGCGCTGGAGTGTGTGGGTTTCGTTACGGACCTCGTGTCGGGCGCGCGATTTTAGTACCCTCAGAGCATAAAAGTTTCACTTCAAAAAATTACAGCAAAATCTGACTCAAAGGTCGGCGGCATTTAAAGTTGACGTGGAATCCCCCATATATACCTCGTTAATCTACGGTCAATCTCGACATAATGCGGGCGGTATATTTCGGCGAATCTGGGCTGTAAATGCGCCTGCAGTTCCGCACCTTTCCCGGAAAGGTTAATTACCGGACGGGTCGAAATAAGCCGTCTCTCCCGCAATACTTATTGTAATCGATATCGTTATCGGTGGACTACTAATACGGTGGCTGTCAGCAGAAGCTTAGTCACTGCTCGAATTTTTAAAAGACAAATTTTCTTTTAATCTCATTAATGGTAGAAATGATTCCACTACGAAAGGAGGCCACTAGGATTGATGCAGTTTTTGCGAGAAACATTGATAATAGCGAAGTTAAACATTTTGTCTCATATTTCAGTTACCATAATCCAATGATTATTGCTGTAAACTCGACTGGCGATAGAGTAGAAAATGAACAAGAAGAACAATAGTTTTAATTAAAATATTTCAAAACAATTCAAGGAATAAATTTATATTTTTTATAGCAGTAAGAGAGAGACAATGTATATTCAATTCGGCATTTTATTTCCTCGCCCGTTTTCATCATTTCTTTAAAGTTTTTCCACGCTCATATCCCCTACCGATTGCGTTTCCAATAAGCTTCACTTCCACCGAGCGTCATGACGCTCACTGTTTTTGTGCATGCTTACTTTAAAATGCACCGGCCGCAGTCACGGTACAAACATTTGAACAGTTAATTCAAGTACATACCGCATCCCTACTTAAAACATTGCGTGCCACGTCGCTCATATAATGTGAGTGATACCAACATTTCGCCGAGGGCACCAACATTTTGCGTGGCACGCAATGTGTTAACTTCAATAAAAAAGGAAATATCAAAAAACCAGCAGACCTAAAATTTTTTCTCGAAAACGTTACTAGCTCTCGGACTACAACGAATGATATAGAAAACTATACGTTTGAAATGCTGCTCTACAAATTCAGGTTTGTACAAGTCTATCGTGACCACACACACATTCATGTACACTTGCGCCAGCCCAGCTTGTACAAGTCACTAGTATAGAAAGTATAGAAAGTCAAACATTTTCATGTGACTTGTACAGGCAAAGACTTGTGCAAGTTTTTCCATACACACCTTCATATGTACAAAAAGATTGTACAAGCATACTTGTCAAGTATACAGTTACGTGTGTAGCCGCCTGAATAGCCCGACAGTGAAAGAGCTAGCGATGGCCGCGAGCCGACGCGACGCGGTAAAAGGTGGATGGATTTTGTGAGAAAGAAACGCAACCCCACTGCACACTTTATTTGAAGCATTAACTTTCTTATATTTATTAAATAGGCTCTCCGTAGAGTAACAATGTGGAGTTTTGCAGGGATGACAATACCGAGTTGATACCGAGCTAGTACTGGCAGTTGATATATCAAATACTGGCACCAGTACTGAATATTTTAATAGTAGGGTCCATTAACTATACCGGATTGTAATTAAGACTTCGTTATTAATATTAGTTTCCAGTGTTGGTCATTTGTCGCAAATAGTTCTTATACGGAGTATCGCGGCCATTTGCATGATATAAAGTATATCGTTTTAATACGAATTTTGCCGTGACTCGATCGGTAACGGACGATGAATCGATGTCGCGAGATCTGTAATAGTGTTGAATTTTTCAAAGCGAGATAAAGCACCGAACGGTATTCCTTCCCCAGCGCAAATTCGGTCAGTACCATTGGCACACCCGGTCTAGTTCGTACCTATCGCTATACTGGCAGTGGGAACCAGGCCAAGAGCACCGCTTGGCCGGCCCATGACATCAATCTTTACTCGACTGTGTATGTACATACACAGCGTATTCGACTCACGCTTGCAGTTCTACATATAGTGTGAACTGCGCAGTAACCTGGGCGTTCTATGCCGTATACGGTGAATCATGGCAGTCTCGTAAACAAAACACCTCGACCCGCATGCATCCGAGAATGAAACACACAGTTGGACAATTACATCTTCCCTTGTCGTCAGGACGTAATTCGACTTTCGACGTGAAAAAAATGTCTATGCTGCGATTTGAAACGCGAAAACGATCGATATCGGATTCAGGCTACATCGATCGTAGTTATTTCGTCGTTCGTGCATGTTTCTCTTAAACTTGTACGATATTTTTTTCGAACTAAACTTTCGAGCTAAAAAGAGATCCGTATACCGATGCAGGTCAAAAGGTGCGAGGTAACCCACATAGCACACTACGTCCTGAGGATCATCCTGCTTCAGTCCTGATGATCCTATTTTAGTCCCGTTTCAAACGAACGTTTTATAGAGTACCTTTGGATGTCCTAATAAGACATCATCCACTCGGGATTTGTTAAAGACTTTTTACCGCCATTCTCTGATATGCCTAAAATGAATATTCTACCAAGACGAATATGGGAAATCTCTGAGAAGTCCCACAAATATCTAAATAGGATGAACAGAGAGAAGTCCTATTTTAATCCTGTGAATCTTTTCTCCCCTGGTATATCGTGATGTTATCCCAAGGAGGTCCTATCATACGACATTCTATTTATGTCCTACTTACAAGGGAAGTTAGGGAATCCGAAAATTCAGAAAATTCTGCCATTCCGTATGCAAGTAGAGTAGTTCAAGCGTAATACAAAAATACATTTAACTGGTGCCATATATTACGGTTTTAAGGGGTGAAATCATCTCTTGAAAAAAATGCAGATTTTTCTTCTTCACGGAATAACTCCCGAACGGTGAAACATAAGGGAAAAAAGTTGAAATAAAGGTTTTATGCTTTTTCTCGATTTATAAAACTGGTGCGAACAAATTCTGGAAACAATTTTTTTTAAGACCCTCACCACCGACCCATAAAAATGGGTTTTTGGATTTCTTATGTTTATATAAAAATACCTTTCAATACACAATGACCTCTTTCCATACATCCCTAGTTTATTATGTATCCTTTTTTTTTAATTTAGAAAATCTCGAACTTTAAGGCCGTTTTGACGTAAATAGTGAAATGGTCTTATGAAACGATATCTACATTTTTATTTACATACATTTAATACAGTTTTTAATTATTTTAGAACACGTACTTACAATTACATGAAAAATGAAACTTATTGAAATGAATCAATGACATGTATTTTTCAAACAACACAAATAAGATATCGTATGAACCTCAATGATAACGTTGAATGACGCAGGATCTATGTCGACATTGACGCCGATAACGATTTGCATAATGGAAACGTGTTTGACTCGTGACTATTATCAATGCATGCTGGTGAGATATCCCTTCATCATTCGTTAAAAATCTTATGTAGGTAAGTACGTTTTATGATTATTATATTTATACTATATACAGGGTGTTCGGAAGAAACACCGACACAGAAATAGGGGTGATAGGTTACGTCATTACAAGTATTTTGATATAAGGGACCTATACCCGCAAGCGCCCCCTTCTGGAGATATCAACTTTTCAAGTTTATAACGACCGAGGTTGATCAAAGTAGAATAATAAGAAACGTATCAAGATGGTAACGAATATTTAATTGTACGAGATACAAAAACAATGTACTACAGCAAATGCTCAAAATGACGGCCACCCATGTCCATGCAACATCGGAAACGATTCTGGATAGATGTGCCACTGCGCAAACTGCTTGCGGAAAGGTTAACCGCTTGGCTCAAATCCTTGTACTTTTCGAAGATGATGCGGATACAAGGAGTTTTCATTTGTTTTTCAATTGTACAGGTAGACAAAAAACTCAATATTATTCTACTTTGATCAACCTCGGTCGTTATAAACTTAAAAAGTTGATATCTCCAGAAGGGGACGCTTGCGGGTATAGGTCCCTTATATCAAAATACTTGTAATGACGTAACCTATCACCCCTATTTCTGTGTCGGTGTTTTTTCCGAACACCCCGTATACATATTTGTGACTAGAAGATGTAGCTTATCCGCAGTTACATTAATCAAATTATGACATATAAATAGACGAATTCATTCATTCATTCAATGAATCCTAATAAACAAAATATTTGTATCTATTGTACATATTTTATTAATGGATTATACATTAAAACAGTTGTAATGGTAGAAAACGGCAAATACACTAAAATTACGGATTATAATTTGTACAGTAGTGATATTGTTCAGAGAAATGTTCAAAACAGAAATACTCGGTACACCATGCACAGCGTATGAAAGCAACTTCTCCACAAATACTATATCTGGATATATGCTTTACAGTCCTAAAGTAACAAAAATCTACAGGGTTTTGAAATTCACCGAGATGCGTTTTTAGATATCCGCTTTTGAACCAAGCATATCGGAAAAGATTTTTAAGTCTAGGCGATGAAAGCTGATTGTGTGTTAATGATTGTAATTTAATTATTTCATTGCGCGAGTGCAAAGTAATATATTTCTCTTGAAGAAGTACATTACCAGAAAATGTTCGAATGAAATTCTTTCAAATCCAGAATCGAAATACATCTAAAGGTTCAATGATGCTAGTCGTTTTTTTTTTCGGAATCATTGAAAACTGTACTTCTTTGTTTCGTGGGATCAACGTCTCTAGCTGACTCGAATAATGTCTCGTCCATGAGTCGAGTAGTAGCATGCTTTCATGGCCAGTATTCGGTAAATACACCTGGATGAACCAAGTTTTAAAATGTTCAGACGTAAGTTTACCTGATTTTGAAGCTTGAATGTAAATGTTAGCTGGATGAAATAGAGATTCTTCCGCCCTTGGGCCAAATGTTCCTGTAGACTCCTTCAAAACTGTGTACAGTGGTGATACAAGACGTCCACTTGCCGAAATGATAGGCATTATAGTATAGCTGTAGGGGAATATGTGGTAAAGTGGGGAGCGGGGCAAAGCAGGTAATTGTCAATAATTTGCGTGCAGAACAGCGATATCTAAGAAAAACAGTATGAACGTAGTTAATAAAATGCCCTGGTGTAGTTTTGGACGTTGCAGCTCTGTCTGACATTACATAGCGAAGTTATGGAACACACACCTACTTTTTTGGCTTTGATGTAAGAATCTTCTGTTATTACAACACAAGTAAGTAATGAAAGAATTGTTCTGCACAAAAATTAGATACATGGTGTTGAAGGGAATTCTTAAAGATCAAATACAGCCTAAAATTGTATCGTAATGTTGATTTTTGATCAAATAACGAACTGGGAATTAAAAATGTGCACCAGGGGTAAAGTGGGGAGGGGCAAAGCGGGGAGGTTTCAAGGCATTCTCTTACTGATTTCGAATTAATTAATTATTAACGTGCGTGTTTCAGCATGGTCCAACATTATTTTAAAAAGTCTTCTCAACAAAGATGGTCGAAGAAGGACATGCAAGTTGCGGATCTTAGCATTTGGCTGGTGTATGTGGCGCTCGCCTTGTTTATTCGCCTAATTTTCATTCGCTTGATTTATTCTTATTATTTTTCAATGCATATGTAACCTGAGTTTTTTTTCTTAAATTGTTTCGTGACAATAAATCGCTTTTAATTCCATCGACTATGATTTTTTGACCGGTCCCCACTTTGCCCCGCTCTTGGGGTAAAACGGAGAGAAAGTAGTTTTTTCGTTAACAGTATATTATATTCAGACGTTATTGAATATTACTATTTAAATATTTTTCACAAGAGCGATATCGATCAAGAAAGAAATACGAATTTTATTTACAACTAAATTAACTTTCTTTATATATGAAAAAAATTGAAATGCGTTAGGGTCCCCACTTTACCCCACATTCCCCTATGTCGTAGATGATACTGATTGGACCGTTGCTTCTACCGTTTTTACTCCTAATTTTGCCAATGTTCGCCCTGAATGTACTTCAAAGTTGAGCCACTCTCGTCTGCGTTATATATTTCTTCAAATCCAATAGTTGGTATATTTAATTTTACGTTTGATACAAACGTCTTTGCAATATTTTGCAGGTTATCAATATCTTGGAAGGTAGATTGCATCCTGAAAATGTTGTTATTTTACGAGACACGATTCTATGCACTCTTTTAAATTTCCAAATCCACCATTTACTTGCTTTGAGTTCGGAAAGGTCCACCAAGTCCTTCGCCCTCAAAGCCCATAATTTTAAATCCATATCGTGAATAATAAATCTTCTGCCACAAGCTTCTTCAAATCTTTGCAGTACGTACTCCGTAATAAATGCAATTTTATCTGCATTCGTTCCACCTTTTTGTACACTTTCTTCCCATCTACATATACAATATATAGCTGTTGCAAAGATTTAACTTCGCGAAAATTTGTCTGCACACTAGTGAGTGATCGTCGGGATTTTGTTCTGCTTTTCAAAAATTCAACAGCTTTTCCCTTATAACTTAAGTCGACTTTTCCACCCTTTTCATCAACAATGCATTCTGCAGGTTCAAAATTATCTTCCTCTTCTGCTGAAACTGTAGGGTATTCTACAACCTGTGCTCCATGGGGTTCCGATGGATTAGCAAAATCCAATACGTAATCGTATTCAATTAATGGTACGAGATCTACGTTTCTAAAAATGTTTATAATGTCACGAATTTGATTATGAACTGCAATATAATCTGATGTTATAGTGGTCTGTGCCAACCCCGTAATTTGAAACGTAGTCGTTAACATGTGTATTACATTGGCAACGTTAATCGGCGTCATTTTATAATGAAAAGCCTTTGGAGCAATGATTAATAACTGTTTCCAATAGCATGGTAACTAATTGCAGTCGTAGATGTAACTGGAAATAAGCTACATCTTTCAGCCATATTTATATTATACTAATTAAAAAACATGTTTATATAAGATATTTCATGAACAGAAGAGGGATATCTTATCAACATGTAATGATAATAGTCACGAGCCAAACATGTTTGCAATACGCGAACCGGGATGTTTGCTAAAAGGTTATCGGCGTCAATGTCGACATAGATCCTGCGTCATTCAACGTTATCATTGAGGTTCATACGATATCTTATTTGTGTTGTTTGAAAAATACATGTCATTGATTCATTTCAATAAGTTTCATTGTTCATGTAATTGTAAGTACGTGTTTTGCTAAAATAATTAAAAACTGTATTAAATGTATGTAAATAAAAACCCCCACAACACAGATTCTCTGTACAAAAAGGCGGCATGTTCATTCAGTGCCAACAAAAATTGATACGTAAAATACTCTTAAAAAAAGATTTCAAATCAATTAAGATCGCCATGTTCAAGATTTATATATAAAAAGTAAAAGGCATAATTTTAAAGGAAAATTATTGTAAATCAAGTTACTAAAAAATTCGACTAAAAGAAGTTATAAAAAAATTTTAATAAAAAAGAACTTGCCGCGTTTAAGTTTTCATATTTTGTCCACTATACCGAATAATTGGCAGTGCTTGCACGGTGATAGAGTGATTCATAAATTGCACTGCCGAAGTTAAATTCAGAGAAATTCAGAAGGCCCCCGCCTAATCGGTTCCCGTGCGACATTCGGTATACTGGTGGTATCATATAAGTGTAGGAATTTATTTAAAATCATAAGTGCATAAACATCGAGTATAATTCTGTCTGAATTTTTTATTTTGGAGGAAAAAAAGCGGCAAGTTCTTTTTTATTAAAATTTTTTTATAATTTCTTTTAGTCGAATTTTTTAGTAACTTGATTTACAATAATTTTCCTTTAAAATGATGCCTTTTACTTTTTATATATAAATCTTGAACATGGCGATCTTAATTGATTTCAAATCTTTTTTGGAGAGTATTTTACGTATCAATTTTTGTTGGCACTGAATGAACATGCCGCCTTTTTGTACAGAGAATCTGTTTTTGTGGGGGATTTCACTACTTTTAGAATTTATTCATGAGGAGAATACGTACATGTAGAAGAATAGCTTTTCATTACCACAAAATTTAAATCTTCCCCTTATATTTTTCACTTTGCCTTAGTATTTTGGAGAAATAAAACATATACCGCTTTCGAATTTACAGACCATCGGATTTTTCTTATATTTTGGTTGTCTACAGAAATCCATGAAGACGTTTTACCTTCAACTCTCTCTAAGTATACTCTTCCAATGACCATGACGAATTGTTTCATCACATGTAAAGATACCACTTATGACAGTATACATGTATTAACTCGAGCCATTGGTATAGTTTTAAGAAATTCTTTTGCATGCACCGCTGAAATTTCGCCCTTACGCGTAAATAAATTTCCAGCACAGCATCGATATTTTGCTGCACCTGTATTCTTCTGGGAGGTCCTAAAATAATTATAAAAACCCCATATAGTTCAGCCCTAACAAGTACAATCTTATCGAGCTGTACATTATAGAGATCTTTCGACGTAATGATTCTGAAATGCTTCTATGATGTTTTGCAACATTCGCAAATTTATCGAGAAATACCTATATATTATGAGTAAAGGAATGTTTCTAACATACGGTAGTATTCACGAATATTGTAAAATATCGCAGGAATGTTACGGAAAAGTTACTTACAAAAACGTACTTTTTGCAGGGTGTAAATGGTGATATTTTGTAACTTCCATCGTTACACCAGAGGCAAAGAAGAGATTAAATAGAAGTGAGGTACATGTATACTTCACGTTTGACAGGTCGGTATATAAATTGAAACTTGTGTGATCAAGAGACAAGGCAGTGTCTCGCGGCATGTTCGTTCAAGTAGTTTCGCACTCAGCCACGACAGCGCTGATGTCGCGAGCACCCGTGTCTCTTTACACCACAAATGTCTGCCCCCTGCACCCCTCAATTTTTACATCGAATTTTCTCAATAAATATACGGTTATAACGAAAACTATGCTTAGTTACGCCATATAAATTGACTATTCTCTATTGATAGAGACCAGAATAAATGTTATAAGTTACATATTAACAGAGATTTTTCCTTAGCAACGCGAAGCCACGCCCCTTGCGCCTAAAAGTCGAGAATCCGATTTCTCGGGCGATATATATATACCGCATGTCCTATGGCCAACCGCGCAGGTGAGCTGCGACCTGAATTCTTGACTTCGGCAGTATTTATGGTACAGTTAGAGTGGGCTTCAGACGAGTGCGCTGCATAAGAACGAAAAGTGTCGACTGCTCTTCTAATAGCTGTCAATTCGGGAGATCGAAGCTTTTCATGTAACCTCAAAATCGTAAAGTTTTGAATTAGTAGTAAATAATTTGTAAAAGTGATGAGAAATAATCATAAATAATCTTCCGAATTGACACCTTAGGTATCGCTCACGCCACTTCGTAAAACTACTTCCTAGACACGCGCGGTGCTAGCGCGGAAATAATTTCTGAAACAAATAGGCATGAGGCGTGTAATTCGGTTGGACATCGAAAAAACCCGAATGATTGTTAACTCTCACTTCTGAACATTACTTACCATTTATTCAAAGATTCACGATTTCGAGCTTAGACTTCGATCTCCCGAATTGATAGCCATCGGGAGATCAGACGTTTCACACTTTTCATAAGAACGCAGCGTAAGAGCGAAAAGCGTCGTCTGATTTCCCGATGGCTGTCACAATTCGGAAGATTATTTATGATTATTTCTCATCACTTTTCTACAAATTATTCACTACTAATTCAAAACTTTACGATTTTAAGGTTACACGAAACGCTTCGATCTCCCGAATTGACAGCTATTAGAGGAGCAGTAGACACTTTTCGTTCTTATGCAGCGCACTCGTCTGAAGCCCACTCTAACTGTACCATAAATACTGCCGAAGTCAAGAATTCAGGTCGCAGCTCACCTGCGCGGTTGGCCAGAGGACATGCGGTATGTCAAAATCTCACAAAAATTCCGCCTACCTTCGGCGATAGTCGGCCATGATCGGAAATATGTACACAAATACGGCCACACGCATACGCCATCAAATATATGTGAGAGTGTGTGAGAGAATATATTTCTTAAATGTTTGGGTATTTTCAAAGTTAATAAAATATTTCCATTCGCGAAACGATTAACCTCGCGTTTATTTCGATCCTCGGACGCGCTTGTTATATAAAATGTATACTAAAATATAATAAAATATAAAAATTCAGTGTAATCGGAGTTATGAATCTCAATAGTAGTGGTGAACGTGACAGACGCTCCATATAGTTTAATAATCGTTTGTTTTTTTTCGATAATCGAGATAGTGAACGGATGCAGTGCTGTGTTTCTCTGGTTGCCTGTGCACAAAGAGTAGGAAAGGAGACGGCAGTATCTCAGAAGAATTACCATCAGATAAGTTTAATTGCCATCTGATAGCTTTAACCTCACTTTCGATGGAAGGACAATTATCTTTGTGATAATTCTATTTTTTGTTTCCGCGTCATGCGAGCACGAGACGAATTGATGGCTTTTCTTCTCTGTCACAATCAAAGCCGTGGGAGAAAAATAGGAGATGCAATGGAATTGGATCACAACACACAATTAAGTAATTACTTTATCATTATTTTTTCTCTATCGATATATTTCCTCTTTCGTACTATTACAAGTTCCAATTTACACACCGACCTGTCAAACCTGAAATGTACATGTACCTCACTTCTATTTCATCTGTTCTTCGTCTCCGTTGTAACGACAGTCAATGAGGAATCACTGATACCGATTAGGGTTCGAGGGTTATTTCTTATACTTTCTAGCACAGCATCGATATTTTACTGCACCTGGTTTCTTCTGGGACTTCCTAAAATAATTATAAAAACCCCATATGATTGTTATTTACAATTTGTTACAGATCGTATGCGAACCCGAGGGGGTTTCTTTCAAACAAAGGATCATCCACTTGTTGTTCCAAAAACCAGTTGCATTAGTTCATTTGGTGAGCTGGATCTGCTGTCTCTTGTGCATGAACGTGTGCCACTTTAAATGGATATTTTGTAATTTCCATCGTTACATCAGAGGCGAAGAAGAGATGAAATAGAAGTGAGGTACATGTACATTTCACGTTTGATAGGTTGGTATATAAATTGGAACTTCTCTGATAGTATAATACGAAAGAGGAAATATATCGATAAAGGAAAAATAATAATAAAATAGTTACTACATTATTGTAATCTAATTCCATTGTATCCCTTACTTTTCTGCCACGACTTTGATCGTTGATAGTGAAGAAAAATCAAATTTATTGGTTGATCCATCCACTATCAACAATCAAAGTCGTGGCAGAAAAATAAGGGATACAATAAAAATGGATTACAATAATAGAGTAACTACTTTATTATTTTTTTTTCTTTATCGATATAAGCTTTTCCTCTTTCGTATGACAGTATCTATCGTCCCCTTCCTGCAAAAAGTCACTAACTAACATATTTTGTAAAATTCACCTAACTGGACCTAGTAGCTTAATTTTATTAAATCTTTAAATGGTAAAACTCACTAAGTGCTAAATGCGTTGGAAGTGAGCATGCGCGCATCATAAAAAGTCATTAACCGAAATATAATACCGATATTATAGAGCAGAAACTACCTACTAAGTCAGTTGATGATAAATGTTAGTTAGTGACTTTTTGCAGGAAGGGGACGATATGTTGTTACATATATTAACTCGAGACGTTGGAATAGTTTTAAGAAATCCTTTTGCATGCACCGCTGAAATTTCGCCCCCTTACTCGTAAATAAATTTAATTTAATTATTACCACATCATTTACAGCTTCGATGCTGACCTTACGACTCATTACAGTCCGAGTAGAACATTAATTGCAAATATCATCATGAACATGCCAATGCGAATAAAAATCATCTATTAACTGTTGCAGATCAAGTATTCCGTTGTGGTGGGGGTCCTGATTGGTCTACTCGCTAAGATGCGTATACGTTTCTTAGCGAGTAGACCAATCAGGACCCCCACCGCAATGGAATACTTGATCCTGATTTGTCTCTTCGCAGAGTTGCGTGCACGCAAAGATACGAGTGACTCGAAAAAGGCCCCCCTCATCTCCCGGTAGCTGTCAATTCGGGAGATCGAAGCATCTATTAACCTCGAAATCAAGTGTACAAGTGATAAGATAATAATTATTCGGGTTTCTTCGGTGAGTTTCCCCAAGTGTTTAAAGCAGTTACTCCATTATTGTAATCCAATTCCATTGTATCCCTTATTTTTCTGCCACGACTTTGATTGTTGATAGTGGATGGATTAGCTAATAAATTTGATTTTTATTCACTATCAACTATCAAAGTCGTGGCAGAAAAAATAAGGGATTCAATGGAATTGGATTACAGTAATGTAATAACTACTTTATTATTATTTTTTCTTTATCGATATAGTCCCTCTTTCGTATTATACTATCCCAAGTTCGAGGTTATATACCGACCTGTCAAACGTGAAGTGTACATGTACCTCACTTTTATCTCATTAAGTATTACTGCAGACTGACATGTCATCTCGTACAGGTGCAACCGAAGAGGACCTAGCTCGTGTCCTGTCCGTAAAAAGATGACTCGATGGACATCGGAGTATGTCAGACTTGTCACCGAGCGCCTATTACCCACGGTACATTTATTGCAATATGCGCTTTTCGTTTCAATTATTCCTGCTTTAAATAACTTTCACTTCTTTCAAAGTATTTACCTTGTACAAACTGTTCATCGTAGGGTGCAGCGATCAATGATTGTGACTAATCGTAGACAAATTATTCCTGCGATGATGTTCCAGTTGCAAAGCATACACTAGCAAGTCAGCTTACAGCATACGATGGTTAGTATCAACTTTACCTCTTTTGGAACACCCATCACCCGAGCATAATCACGATTACGTTAATGTTAATCGCAGAATAGACCGTGAGCTCGGGCACATTATCCCAGTAGTAGTTCGGTACACCGAATTGCCTTTTAGTTTTAATAGATGAACTTGTCTACGACGAGTCGCTAATATCGATCGCTGCCTCCTACAACGAACAGTTCATAAAAGGTTATTATACCTTGAAAGAAGTAAAAGTTATTTTACGCTGGAATAGTTGAAAGGAGAAACGCGTATTGCAATTAATGCACCGTGGGTAATAGGCGCTCCGTGACAAGCTGGACATTCTCCGATGTCCATCGAGTCATCTTTTTACGGACCGGACACGAGCTAGATCCTCTTCGGATGCACCTGTACGAGATGACATGTGAGAAAATCGTGAGTCTTTATGAAAATCTTCTAACGTACTCGTTGTGCAGTAATACTTAATGAAATAAAAGTGAGGTACATGTACACTTCACGTTTGACAGGTCGGTATATAAATTTGAACTTGGATAGTATAACACGAAAGAGGAAATATATATCGATAAAGAAAAAATAATAATAAAGTAGTTACTGCATTACTGTAATCCAATTCCATTGTATCCCTTATTTTTCTGCCGCGACTGATTGTTGATAGTGAATAAAAATTAAATTTATTAGCTGATCCATCCACTATCAACAATCAAAGTCGTGGCAGAAAAATAAAGGATACAATAGAATTGGATTACAATAATGTTGACACGCGTGCGGGGAACGGAAAAGAGAAAGGCGCAAAGGGGCCGCGGAAGGAAAGGCGCGAAGGCGCCGCGTCGGGAAAAAGGCGCGAAGGCACCGCAAGGGCGCAAGGGCGCAATGGCGCCGCGGAAGGAAGCGGTGGAAAGCGCGAAGGCGCCGCGGTCGGGGAAAGGCGTGAGAACGCCGCGGAAGGAAGCGGAGGAAGGCGCGAAGGCGCCGCGGTCAGGGAAGGCGTGAAGACGCCGCGGAAGGAGGCGAAGGAAAGGCGTGAAAACGCCGCGGAAGGAAGCGGAGGAAGGCGCGAAGGCGCCGCGTTCGGGGAAGGTGTGAAGACGCCGCGGAAGGAGGCGAAGGAAAGGTGTGAAAACGCCGCGGAAGGAAAAGGGGAGAAAGAAAAGGGGACCCAAATGCGAATCGAGTCGTCTATTGGAAGAGTCCTAAGAAGAACTGAGGAAGATCCAGCCGTCTCCCTCAACGCCGGAATGCCCGCTACGCTCAACGCCCGCTCTTATACCGCATGTCCTATGGCCAACCGCGCAGGTGAGCTGCGACCTGAATTCTTGACTTCGGCAGTATTTATGGTACAGTCAGAGTGGGCTTCAGACGAGTGCGCTGCATAAGAACGAAAAGTGTCGACTGCTCTTCTAATAGCTGTCAATTCGGGAGATCGAAACGTTTCGTGTAACCTTAAAATCGTAAAGTTTTGAATTAGTAGTGAATAATTTGTAGAAGTGATGAGAAATAATCATAAATAATCTTCCGAATTGTGACACCTTAGGTATCGCTCACGCCACTTCGTAAAACTACTTCCTAGACACGCGCGGTGCTAGCGCGGAAATAATTTCTGAAACAAATAGGCACATGAGGCGTGTAATTCGGTTGGATATCGAAAAAACCCGAATGATTGTTAACTCTCACTTCTGAACATTACTTACCATGTATTCAAAGATTCACGATTTCGAGCTTAGACTTCGATCTCCCAAATTGATAGCCATCGGGAGATCAGACGTTTCACACTTTTCGTAAGAACGCAGCTTAAGAGCGAAAAGCGTCGTCTGATTTCCCGATGGCTGTCAATTCGGATGATTATTTATGATTATTTCTCATCATTTTTCTACAAATTATTCACTACTAATTTAAAACTTTACGATTTTGAGGTTACACGAAACGCTTCGATCTCCCGAATTGACAGCTATTAGAAGAGCAGTCGACACTTTTCGTTCTTATGCAGCGCACTCGTCTGAAGCCCACTCTAATTGTACCATAAATACTGCCGAAGTCAAGAATTCAGGTCGCAGCTCACCTGCGCGGTTGGCCATAGGACATGCGGTATACCTAAAGGCCCCTCTACACGTTGGCCAATGCATTGGCAAGCACGCTGGCCAATGCACATTGGCCAGCGTGTAGACGGGGCTATTGGTGATATTGGCGGCATGGCACCAGCGTTGGCGGAGCTGGGCCAAGCGTTGGCGACCGATCCGTCGTGGTGTCGGTTTTTGAAGACAGATCAAAGGCGTTGGCTTTGGAGCTGGCGGACGTTGGTGTCGCGTCCACACGTTGGCCGCATTGGCCTAGTATGTGAATAGCTGTCGCACCCGAGGCGAAATTTGTATATTCATTTTGACATTTTGAAGACACTGCTAATTTTCATTGCACTAGCAGTATGTTCGATTTAAAAGAAGTGTTCATGTCCATATTAAAATGGCACTGATTTTAATACTTCTGAGAGACTGTACGTAATTCAATTTTCAGTAATAGCAGGATCAAGTCAGTGTTTTAGAACGCAAAATTATACTCAATTTAACACCGATGTGTTAAAGATGTATGCGATCTATGTAAACTCCGCAAAAGCTATAGGACTACTTTATAGGTCTGTTAAAAGAATTTAGTAATAAAATTATTTATATTTGTACGATAAGGATCAAGGGTTTGTCAACAATTAAAGTGACAAATATATTATTTATTTGCCAATTTTGCGGCTTCAAATTGTTGCAGTGCAGTTGTTCATATTGGCCTGTGTCGAAATAAACTGAATTCCATGTCCTTGCCAGTGCATTGGCCAGCGCGCTGGCCAGCGTATTGGCGGACGCATTGGCGAGCGCATTGGCCAGCGTGTAGAGGAGTTTCCAATGTCCTTGCCAGTGCATTGGCGAGCACGCTGGCCAACGCATTGTCCCGGACTGTGAGCGATCCCGCCTGCAGTCCAAATTTCGCCATACACGTACAGTTCGCCTGCAGTCCGTCGCCTGCAGTCCGTCGAAACTGTTGGAAAACTGTGCGTGTGTGGCGGTTGATCTGCAGTCCGGGCCTGTCGTGCCGAACTTTCATCGATGTTAAAAATTTTCTGTCAGTTCAGGGGGGAGGAAAGGTGATGGAGGGGGTGGAAAGAGGGAAGGGAAGGGGAGCGGCGGCGGCGGCGGCTTCGCCCTGGCTGGCAGACGATTGGTGGGGGACGGAGTTTTGAGTCGATCGTCGATCCGAAAAACTATTTTATATACTTAATAACTAGCTGTGACCCGGCGAACTTCGTACCGCCTCAGAATCAATAAATGTTGTGTTAACTTAAAAACGAAATGTATTTTAATTATATTTAAATTAATTTAATTCACTTTACAGCAAGGCATTTGCTTTATTGAAACGAATCTATATATTCCGCTATTCATCGCGGAGACAAATCCAAGAGTCAAAAGTCATAAAAATCTGTTCAGCCGTTCTTTAGTTATAAATTGTGTAACTAACCCGACTTTATTTTATATATACAGATAAAGAGATTTTTGTTACCAATAAAGGTACCTACTTCTCGAGTTTGCTAGGGTGAAATCAGAAAAACGACTAATCTTCTTTGAATTTATCATTTCGAAGTTCTTTCGAAAAGTCAGTTGGTCTAGCTTGTTTTGGACCACAGATGACGTACTCGTAATCAGTTTCGAAACCTCCTCGCAACGAACGCTCGTAATCTTTGACTGAAGGCAGAGAATACCGATGAAAAACTATATGTACACGTGGAGCATCAGAAATGTATAGAATTTGTAGAATTTTCTTTGAAATATTGCCGAACGACTTTGGCACATCTTTAATACGACGAATTAAAAAAATCCATTAACAATTACGACATCGATTGCGGGAGGTAACGTACTGTCATTTCGCAAAGTTTTCGTCATCCTTCAATTTCTGAGCCGTTGAAACGTGAGAAACGCGGTATTGCATCATACACAGTCAAACAGTGGTATCTACAATAACCGTCGGCGCACATACCGCTTTTTACCTATGCAGTTAGCATATACCGCATTTAGATTATCGAAATGTTAAAGGGTATAGCCGGATAAGCATATGAAAACTACCCCCGCTTGAATTTCTCGCTTGAATTAAAAAGGAAGAAATCGTACTATTTGAATTCCCACTTCTTAATTTGATAAGAAATACAACAACCGCTTGAAGCACTGATCGATTATAATTATCGCGCATAGAAGGAAGCATATTTCGTATTTCATTTATATTCTTACATGAGAAACCAGTCAGTAACTTCACTTGATCTTGAGGATAAGAGAAATTACTTATTATTCCTATAAGTAAAGAATCGCAGCCTCCAGTAAGATTATCTAACAATTTTTGTAGATCAGAGGTTTCTATAAAACTTGAATTAAAAATCACTTTTAAAAGGAATAGATCGTCTTCGTAGAACTTTTCTTTGATCAAATGATTTTTGCAGCATCGATTTCCAATAGGAATAAATACTCTTTGTTTAATATACGCTTGCTTTCGAGCTTCAAAAGGAATGACAGTTAATAATTCGATACGTTCGGATTGAATCTCTTCATTTCCACGATGTAAATTAAATTCATAATCAGGATCATCTGTACATTGGCATTCTTTTACCTAAAAACGTTGCCGATTTCTCGTATGTCGATAACTTAACAACATAATTATAAGGAACAAAATAAGCTTCCTTTTTCTCACAACCATGTTAAATATTAGACATAAGGGGTATAGATGCAAAACCCGCCAAGTTCATTTTTGTCAAATTTGAGGTAGATACGGGAATTTGTTCTTTATAAGTACGTGCATAAGGTCGAACATAATTTAGGTGCAAATTCCACATTAAACCGTTAATAATAATATAAGGTAGAAAATACGCTTGCCAATGTAAGGCAATGGCCGTCTGCACCAGTTTTTGACGTTTCCTGTGAATTGCTATAAATGTGACTTGGCGGGTTTGGCATCTATACCCCTCATATATTCCTTCTTCCAAACACAATTGATCGAACTGAACTGACTCATGAACTGTGCGTGTATGGCGAATCATCCGGCGGCCTGCAGTCCCTGGACTGTCCGGCGACGGCCTGCAGTCCGCAGAACTGTGCGTGTGTGGTCAATGACAGTTCGGGACTGCAGATCAGAACTGTCAGTCCACGGACTGCAGTCCGCCTGTACGTGGATGGGCACCATAACGCGGAGGGGACCGTTATCGGTCCTATTGGCCGGTAACGGTCGAGTGGGGGCGACTTGCGGCAGTCTCCCTGATTGGCGCGACGTGACGTGCTCGACGCTCCGCCGCATCAATCCCCCGCGAGCAGGCCAGTGTCCACTGCGCGCTGCCCGAGAGCGTCAAGCGCTCTCTAAAGACTAACTATGCTAGGGACTTATACTTATAAAAATGACGCACGTCAATGTAGTAACTACTTTATTATTATTTTTTCTTTATCGATATATTTCCTCTTTCGTATTATACTATCAGAAGTTCCAATTTATATACCGACCTGTCAAGCGTGAAATGTACATGTACCTCACTTTTATTTCATCTCTTCTTCGCCTCTGGGGTATAATCATTTACATCCCACAAAGCGCGTTTTTGCAAGTAACTTTTCTGTAACATTCCTGCGATATTTTGCAATATTCGTGAATACTACCGTATGTTAGAAATATATATTTCTTGATAAATTCGCAAATGTTGCAAAATATCATAGAAACATTTCGGAATCATTACATCGAAAGATTTCCTCGATAAGATTGTACTTGTCAGAGCTGAATTATATGGGGTTTTTATAATTATTTTAGGAAGTCCCAGAAGAATACAGATGAAGCATAATATAGATCTGTGCTAGAAAGAATAAGGAATAACCTTCGACGAGCATTCGGGCTGTGGCAACAGAGGTTAGAATCAGCAGATCATGGCAGGGAGGATATTGAAGGATGAATGCACGTCCATGCACTCGAGGCAGCAGATCTAACCCACCGAATAAACTAATGCAGCTGGTTCTTGGAACAACAAGTGGACGATCCCTCGTTCAAAAGAAACCCCCTCGGGTTCGCACATGATTTGGAGTCCTTCTGGGTGGAATTCAATAGCAGTACGTTTATTTCTGTAACAAATTATAAATAACACAATTATATTCAGTATTTCACTATTTAAAATATACCCAACTTACTCTACATAGAAATTAAGAAACTATATTAATCTGGGTTAACTAATTCTATAGATAATAATGACAGAATTATTAAAAGTGATATATTTCCTCTTTCGTATTATACTATCACACACACAAGTTCAAATTTATATACCGACCTGTTAAAAGTGAAGTGTACATGTACCTCACTTCTATTTCATCTCTTCTTCAACTCTGGTGTAACGAACGTCAATGAGGAATCACTGATATCAATTAGGGTTCGAGGGTTATTCCTCATTCTTTCTAGGACAGAGCATCGATATTTTGCTGCACCTGTATTCTTCTGAGACTTCCCAAAATAATTATAAAAACCCTACATAATTCAGCCCTGACAAGTACAATCTTATCGAGCTGTACCTTATCGAGATCTTTCAACGTAATGATTCCGAAACGTTTCTATGATGTTTTGCAACATTCGCGAATTTATCGAGAAATATATATTTCTAACATATACGGTAGTGTTCACGAATATTGTAAAATATTGCAGAAATGTTACAGAAAAGTTATGATATTTTATGATTTCTATCGTTACACTAGAGGCGAAGAAGAGATGAAATAGAAGTGAGGTACATGTACACTTCACGTTTGGCAGGTCGGTATATAAATTGGAACTTGTGATAGTATAATACGAAAGATGAAATATATCATTTTTAATAATTCTGTCATTAGAATTGGTTAACTCAGATTAATATAGTTTCTTAATTTCTACGTTGAGTAAGTTCGGTATATTTTAAATAGTGAAACTGCAAATGATTATGTTATTTACAATTTTTTACAGATCGTATGCGAACCCGAGAGAATTTCTTTCGAACAAGGGATCATCCACTTGTTGCTTCAAGAACCAGTTGCATTAGTTCATTCGGCGAGCTGGATCTGCTGTCTCGAGTGCATGGACGTGTGCCACTTTAAATGGATATTTTGTAATTTCCATTGTTACATCAGAGGCGAAGAAGAGATGAAATAGAAGTGAGGTACATGTACACTTCACGTTTGATAGGTTGGTATATAAATTGAAACTTCTGATAGTATAATACGAAAGAGGAAATGTATCGATAAAGAAAAAATAATAATAAAATAGTTACTACATTATTGTAATCCAATTCTATTGTATCCTTTATTTTTCTGCCACAACTTTGATTGTTGATAGTAGATGGATCAACCAATAAATTTGATTTTTCTTCACTATCAACGATCAAAGTCGTGGCAGAAAAGTAAGGGATACAATGGAATTAGACTACAATAATGTAGTAACTACTTTATTATTATTTTTCCTTTATCGATATATTTCCTCTTTCGTATTATACTATCAGAAGTTCCAATTTATATACCGACCTATCAAACGTGAAATGTACATGTACCTCACTTCTATTTCATCTCTTCTTCGCCTCTGATGTAACGATGGAAATTACAAAATATCCATTTAAAGTGGCACACGTCCATGCACAAGAGACAGCAGATCTAGCTCGCCAAATGAACTAATGCAACTGGTTCTTGGAACAGCAAGTGGATGATCCGTCGTTCGAAAGAAACCCCCTCGGGTTCGCATACGATCTGTAACAAATTGTAAATAACAATCATATGGGGTTTTTATAATTATTTTAGGAAGTCCCAGAAGAAAGCAGGTGCAGTAAAATATCGATGCTGTGCTACAAAAAATAAGGAATAACCCTCGAACCCTAATCGGTATCAGTGATTCCTCATTGACTGTCGTTACAACGGAGACAAAGAACAGATGAAATAGAAGTGAGGTACATGTACACTTCAGGTTTGACAGGTCGGTGTGTAAATTGGAACTTGTAATAGTACGAAAGAGGAAATATATCGATAGAGAAAAAATAATGATAAAGTAATTACTTGATTGTTGTGATCCAATTCCATTGCATCTCCTATTTTTCTCCCACGGCTTTGATTGTGACAGAGAAGAAAAGCCATAGATTCGTCTCGTGCTCGCATGACGCTGAAACAAAAAATAGAATTATCACAAAGATAATTGTCCTTCCATCGAAAGTGAGGTTAAAGCTGTCAGATGGCAATTAAACTTATCTGATGGTGATTCTTCTGAGATACTGTCGTCTCCTTTCCTGCTCTTTATGCACAGGCAACCAGAGAAACACAGCACTGCATCCGTTCACTATCTCGATTATCGAAAAAAAAACAAACGATTATTAAACTATACGGAGCGTCTGTCACATTCACCACTATTGAGATTCATAACTCCGATTACACTGAATTTTTACAATTTATTAACAAGCGCGTCCGAGGATTGAAATAAACGCGAGGTTAATCGTTTCGCGAAAATGGAAATATTTTATTAACTTTGAAAATACCCAAACATTTAAGGAATATATTCTCTCACACACTTTCACATATATTTGATGGCGTATGCGTGTGGCCGTATCTGTGTACATATTTCCGATCATGGCCGACTATCGCGGAAGGTAGGCGGAATTTTTGTGAGATTTTGACATATATATATCGCCCGAGAAATCGGATTCTCGACTTTTAGGCGCAAGGGGCGTGGCTTCGCGTTGCTAAGGAAAAATCTCTGTTAATATGTAACTTATAACATTTATTCTGGTCTCTATCAATAGAGAATAGTCAATTTATATGTCGTAACTAAGCATAGTTTTGGTTATAACCGTATATTTATTGAGAACATTCGATGTAAAAATTGAGGGGTGCAGGGGGTAGACATTTGTGGTGTAAAGAGACACGGGTGCTCGCGACATCAGCGCTGTCGTGTCTGAGTGCGAAACTACTTGAACGAACATGCCGCGAGACACTGCCGTGTCTCTTGATGTAGATATCGTTTCATAAGACCATACACAGTAGGCCTGAAACCAGGCTAAATCAATCGTATTAGCACCACGGTTTTTATGACGGATTTCAAATAAGTATAATAAAATAAGCTCAAATCCACGTTGATAGTAAAATCGCCCGAGCCGTTTTGACAGAAATCGAATTTAGGGCAAAAAAATAATGAAAGGGATTGATTTTTATTTTAATGTTATTATTCAACATTTTACCATTGGTTGTTTAATAAATAAAGGTCATAATGACATTATAACAATTCTGAACGAGTCCTCCGCGCTTATAGTTTCCAGTTTTCTCGTCAGGTGGCGCCATCACGAGAAATAGGTTATGAACCCGCGTATGATTTTAGTGTGAGTTTGATTGATTGTCAGTGTCACTAAATAGTTTAATGACAACTATTTACAGACCACGTATTCCTTAAGTAGTGTGTTACACAGTTGGTGAACTGCACATTGAACTTATACGCGGTAGAATAGTTTCTTGGCGAATTCTGGACCTTGTTAAAAAAATGTCTGTGAAAACTCATGCCGGTTCCCATGAAGAAAATCGCGAAAGAGTGTGCCTGTTATGTTTCAAAAAGAAAGCGGATATGCGAAAAATTACTGGAGCTCTTCAGAGCGCTGTTCAAAACATTTTTCCTTATAATCCTGAAGAAGACGACCGTCTTCCGATATCTACTGATTTACCGAAGAAAAAAGGATCCAAATTCGCCTGCAGTTAAGATTCCCGATTACTCTACATTTCCTTCTTTGCCAAAAAATACAAGGAAGCAAGGTAAAATAAAATGTCAATGCAAATCATGTGAGTTCGCACGAACTCCGGGACATCAAAACTTTGTAAAGAAAGATAGTAATACCAATAAAAAAATTGTCAAGCAATGTGCAAGATGTAGAAAAATTTTGCGAAAAGGAATAGTGCATTTTTGTTCTAAAAACAACAGTTATGCAAATCTAGTCAACTTAATTCAATCAGAATTGCCTCCAAAAGAACAGGAACATTTAGTAACTGATCTGATTTCAAATATAAGCAGTGAAAATACTCAAAAAACCGGTACTGAAATGCACTTATCTCGACGCCATGGTAAACCGCTAAAAATCGTATTCAGTAGCAATACAGAAACGCGAGATAAACAAATTCGCGCAGATGTTTTGAAGATTGGTACCGATTTTGGACTTTCAACAAATACTGTGGTGGGTGTGGCTGTAGTCCTTCGAACTTCTACGAAGAACAGAAAATTGTTTGAACCATATTTGAAAGAAAAAATGCGGAATCTCAATCACGTTTTGTGGATAGCTACTTTACTTCCAAGGAGTGTAAAGTAATTCGCACTGAGAAGGAAAATAAGAAGTCCCCATCACTACGGAGACATTAGTATATTGCAGTGATATCGATGGACTTTTGAAAGTAATTAAAAATAAAAGGGATGTAAATGAAAGTCATCTGAAATTTGGCATTGACGGGGGAGGGGGATTTTTGAAAATCTGTCTCTCGGTTCAAGAAACGCAGGCCATTGATGGACCTAAACAAAGACGCTCTTATAAGGATCCTAATGGAATGGCCAAGTTTAAGGACAGTGGTGTTAAAAAGTTATTTCTATTAGGAACAATTGAGGAGCACAGTTCCAAAACTCGTTTAGTCCATTCGCAGTTTGTCCTATAATTGCTAATAGTTTAGCGATTATAAGACAAACTGCGAATGGACTAAATGAGTTTTGGAACTGTGCTCCTCAATTGCTTATACCGAAGAAAATTATGAAAATGTGTTGATGTTATGGTCACTCTTAGAGATAAATAAATACGATGATGCAACGATAACCACAGACCTGAAGCTAGCGAATATTCTTACAGGTAGGTACCGTTTTTTGTATGTATGTATGTTTACACCGATGATTACACGCATGTTGTCATTGATGATGTAGATATATATGATGCATGCTCATATACTACAATTCTTATGCAGGTATCATGTCGCACATTCAAGCTGTTTCCCTTGTACGTGGTGCTCAGCGGCGAAACATCAACTGGGCAGCTGCGGAGAATATAGAAGTGTAGCGAGCTGCACAGCTAAGTATCGCGCATGGAAACAAAGTGGAAGCAATAAGGCAAGAGCCAAGGAGTTTGAAAACTGTATGCATTTACCAATTATTGCCAAAAATGATGGTACAATGATAATTGATATTATTCCCCCACCTGAATTACATTTAATGTTAGGAGTCGTAAACACATTATTCAATCATATGCTCAAAGAGTTTGAAAAGGATGCTCTACATTGGGCGAAAGAGTGCAATGTAATGCAAGCATTTGTTCACGGATGTCCTGCGTTTGCAGGAAAAATGCGTGTAAATCTCTGTTAGCAAAAGTCGACCACTTGCGCAGATTATGTAGTCTTGAGTGCTTAAAATATGTTCAATGCTTTGACGATTTTCGAATTGTAGTAAATTCATGTTTTGGCATAAAATTGGAACCGACTTACTTAGATGCCATCGCAAGGTTTGAAAAAAGCTATCGCGATCTGGAAATTCCCATCACTCCAAAGATTCATGCAGTCTTTTTTCATGTAGGATACTTTTGTTCAAAAACAAATCAAGGCCTTGGATTTTATAGTGAACAGGCTATGGAATCCGTACATGCAGATTTTAAAAAAACATGGATGAAATACAAGGTATCAAAAACGCATCCAAAATATGCAAGTAGCTTCCTGCGGGCAGTGCGAGAGTATAATTCTAGACATTTGTGATTTTTGCAATACATTATTATTGCAATTTGTAAAGTCTATATGAAATATTTTTTATTATTTTCGAGCTAACAACTTGTTTTCAATGACTGTTAATAATACTTGTTTAGTTTGGAGTCGGCATATGGCATATTCAAGCCATAGATCGTTATTTAAACTTACTGAAACTATAATATAAAATTAAAAAAAAAAATGAAAGAGAAAATGTATATTTAAAAATGTTAAAATATAATTCCCTTGTTTAGATTGTATTATTGTTAACTGACTAAGTATGAGCACTTTAACTGCAGCTTTGCTTACACATATCGCAATAAAAATCATGTCGATAATCAATTACACCAGATGAGGAAACCTTTCTATTTACAAACTGCTTGGAAACTAAGATAAATCATTTTTCGTTCTTTTACTCTAAATTCGATTTCTGTCAAAACGGCTCGGGCGATTTTGCTATCAACGTGGATTTGAGCTTAATTTATTATATTTATTTGAAATCCGTCATAAAAAACGTGGTGCTAATCCGATTGATTTATCCTGGTTTCAGGCCTACCGTGCCGTTTCACTGTTTACGTCAAAACGGCCTTAAAGTTCGAGGTTTTCTAAATTAAAAAAAAAAAGGATACATAATAAACTAGGGATGTATGAAGGAGGTCATTGAGAGGTATTTTTACATAAACTTAAGAAATCCAAAAACCCATTTTTATGGGTCGGTGGTGGGGGTAACTGGAAAAAATGTTTTTTCCCGGAATTTTTTTGCACCAGTTTCATAGATCGAGAAAAACCATAAAACTTTTATTTCAACTTTTTCCCTTTATCTATCACAGTTCGGGAGTTATTCCGTGAAGAAGAAAAATCTGCATTTTTTTTCAAGGGATGATTTCACCCTTTAAAACCGTAACATGGCACCAATAAAATGTATTTTTGTATTACGTTTGAACTACCTACTCTACTTGCTCACGGAAAATGGCGGAATTTTCTGAATTTCCGGGTTCCCTAACTTCTCTTTTTAGTCATTCCCTTTGACCTCCTTCTAGACATATAAATAAAATTGAAGTGTCTGTCTATGATTTCAAAATAAACGTCCGTATATAGGCGTATTGCTTTACTTACACAATACATAGACATAAAAAACCATTTTTTAAATTTCTGTCTGTCTAGGTTAATATCCTAGGTTAATGTCGATGGGATTTCACTTGGATGTTGTATTATGTGATCCCGGTACAATATTGCTAAATGAATACTTACTACAGGACATATACTGGACGTCACAGAGTGGTCTTAACTGTCCAGATAGCACTCGATATCTCTCGGATGTACGATATTAGTCCTATATGTCCGTTATATGTCTGGATATTTAAAGACGTAAAGAGGATGTCCATTGCTGGTCTAGATTTATCCTGGATATGCTACGACATATACTGGACATCTATTCTTGATCAAACATTTTCTAAATATTTAAAGACCTAAACTAGATATCCATATTTAGTCCAGAATATATGCTAAAGTCCTGATATATAAAAGTCCATGAGATATCCATATGCTATATACCTCTGCTGTATCAAAAAAATGTGCGTAGAATCTCTGGTAAAATAGACTAATTGAAATATATAAGGAACAGTTGAATTTGTATCACATTACATCGTTATTTATAACTCAGCAAATATACGTTATCTTATGAATATCCGTAGGATGTTTCTTGGACGTTAGGATGTACATGAGACATTCAGATTTAATTTTTTGGATATATATGCTGTATAGGAAAGTATACAGTGTTTCAAGTTGGATAGTATTACTATCATATCAAATCGATTTATACATATCTTTCGTTTTAATCATCTTAAATTGCCAAACAGTTTTTACGTGTCGAATTTTATATTCATTCGATTATAACTTTATTTTTTACTCAATATGCAATTATTAAAATTCTTAAACAGTGTGGTTTTGTATATACATATTAATAAAATCACCGGTAATGTAGCTTAAATCTTCGCTTAGTAGCAAATCTAACATCTTATGTTACAGTAGGTCACTAAGGAAGATAGCAGCTCTACGTTCTGAAGGACTCATGACCGAATCCCGATACGGCGGACATTCAATATCCTGTAAGAATCCCATGGGATGATCACAAGACAATTTCAGGATATTTAACGTGACATTCTGAAGACATCCTTACGAGGTATTACTGAAGTGGATGGCGCTATTTCATTCCGGTTGTTGCACTCGTATGTATACAGGGTTATCCACTGGACCTGCAACATAGTAAACATAACGTTTCCGATTTATGGAACTATAGACGATTAGCATCTTCGTTGATTGGTCGTGTTGGATAGGAGAGGTTAAGCAGGATTGGCAACTGTAATGATGAAACTCTTAGGCCGTCTGCACACAGAGCGTATCGTCATAGACGCGTACAAGATTCGTCCTGCAGCGACGATTCCTATACGCCTAGGCCGTCTGCACACGACGCGTACAGTAAGCGTACAGGTATCGTATGAAATTCTGGCAGTTGAAACGATGTCTAGTGACGAAGAAGATGTATTGCTTCTCTGGTACCTACGTCGTCGAAATAAAAAGAAAAAAAAAGATTCTGGGTGCATCCCTATATCCAGAGAAATCGTAATAGGAGATTAGCCATTGCGGCAAAGGAGTTACGTGAAGACGATTGTAAATTCCAAACATTCTATAGAATGACAAAAAGAACGTTTGAAGAACTTGTGGGAATCGTGGGTCCAGTCATTCAGAAAGAAAATACAAATATGCGTGAATGTGTTGGTGTACATTAGAGGTTAATGATAACGCTCAGGTAAGTTTATATTGATATATTATCAATAACTGCATATACACAAATGTATCAATGCTAAAAAAGAAAACAGATCTGGTTGCTATTATTTACGTTTAACTGAATTGGTTTCCTCCCAAAAATGTGCTAGTATTAGTAGAATTAACAGATTGTGACATATTCTGTAAACTAGTAAGTTCATACCCAAGTTGATTTGGGATGTACTGAGGAGATGTACTGGCGGAAGTAGGTGAAGGATCTGAAGGACTTGTATAAGACGTCCTAGATGTAGACAATGACCATGTTAATGGATTCATTTTTGCCTGCGGATGTGAGAAACCTTTTCTCTGCTCTTGCTGTGTTAACATGTCTTCCAATAACATCAGAGTTTTTATTTTAAATTGGCGTAAATTTGTCTCTGATAGCTTGCTAACATCGGGCAACAAACTTAGGAGAAACATTTGTCTATCATTTGATATTTTGTTCTCCTTTTTGTCACTGAGGTATTGTAGAACAGCAATATCAACCTCGTCTTTTTCTTTCCTAACCTTTTTCTTTCCTGCCTTATCCACACTTGTTAACGTTTCCTGTCTGCGCTTGGCTTGTCTCTGTGATGTTTCATCATTATGTTGTTCTGTATTTGTCACAGAATCATTGGCACTGGGCTCACAATCATCTTCATCGGACTGTATTATTGGCTCCCTATTAATTTCCGTTTGCACAATGTTGCTTGTGTTTTCTAAATGCTGTACTGGTTTAACGTATGGCAGGACAAACTGCATAATATCATGGAGATAATACAGTTTCTTTGTTTTTGATGAAGATCCAGACGGAGATGATTTTAAGCTTCGAACGAATCCGTTTCTAATATTTTTCTATTTTTCCTTACAGTCTGCCACTGTAACAATAAACGGCGGAATAATAAGTGAAACTATCTATTCATGTTTTGTTTGTTTCAGATATTTGGCTACTGGTTGTACATTTACTTCGTTTGCCTTATATTCTCAAAGAGGCGAACGAACCATTGAGTTACTATAGAAGAAACTACAAAAGCCATATGGAATTCATTAAAGGGAACGTATATGGCGGTACCAAATGAAGAAAAGTGGAAAAATATATCAGCACGATTTCATGAACTTTGGCAATTGCCAAACTGTTTAGGGGCAATCGATGGTAAGCATATTCGCATTCAAAAGTACCCTAATTCAGGATCAGCCAATTTTAATTATAAGAATTATCATTCTGTGATTTTACTTGGCTGTTGCGATGCTGATGGTTATTTCGTAACAATTGAATGCGGATTTGCTGGGAGAAATAGTGACGGGGGTGTATTTCGAGTATCAACATTTGGGCGTTGGTTAGAAGGTAACAATACTCTGCCTTCGGTTACTCAACTTCCCCATGACGAAATCGGAAATGAATTTCCACATTATTTCGTAGCAGACAGTGCATTTCCCTTGAGACGTAACGTTATGAGACCATATCCAGAAAGAAACATAAATAACAAAAAGCGAATCTTTAATTATAGACTTAGTAGAGGTAGAAAAACTATAGAGTGTACATTTGGAATGATGACGCAAAAATTTCAAGTTTTTCTAACCTCTCTTCGATACCGAAAATATGAAACTATAGTTTCTATAATCCAAAGTGCATGCGTTTTACACAATTATATTCGAAAACAAGATGGTACGGCCTATACAATACCGTTCCTAGAATACAACCAAGAAAATCCAAGAAACGTCCCTACGACGGAAGAAAATTTACACGTAGATGAAACATCGTCACCTCAGGAATTACGCAACTACCTGGCTAATTATTTTTTAATGCCACATGTTGCTTTACCTTGGCAATGGAACCATTGTGTATAAAATATTGTATAATATAAATAAATCATATTTTAATAAAAATTTTTATTTAATGAAGTTTTTATAACCTGTCCAATCCATAGTTCGTGATATTTCTGCCCAAGCTTTTTCTGTGACATCCTTTCTGGAATAGTCAGATAACATATTATTGTTCAAACACTCATGCTTTTCAATCAACTGCACAAATTTTACGGTTTTATCAGCCATTTTATGTAATAGGAAGCTGCACATGCAGCTAAGCGACTGACACTGCTGTACGCCCGGTAATTTACGCTTGTCTGCTTTGACGAATCCTTACCGCTGACGCCTCGTGTACAGCTCTCCATAGAAACACAAGGGAGCAGCACAAAAGCGCATATGCTTCGTCCGTAGCATCTAATACGCGTCTATGACGATACGCTCCGTGTGCAGACGGCCTTAAACTGATGTAGGTACATAGGTACGTCTGATTCTTACCAGAGTTCTGGTTAAAATCAGATGTACCTACCTTAGTTTAAGAGTTTCACCATTACAATTACCGGTCTTGTTTAAACTCACCTACCTATCATGACCAATAAACGAGGACGCTCATCGTTTATAGTTCCACAAATCGTAGACGTTATATTTGATATGTTACAGGAACAGTGAATAACCCTGTAGATACATCCGCACCTTCGGGACATTAGTCCCTCTAAATTGACTTTTTAAAAATATTTCTTTTTCCATCATTTGGTGGTCGTTTGGTGGTGATTGGTAGTCTAGTTTCGATGTTTCGTGGTAAGCCAATTTTTAAAAAGAAATTATATAATTTTTATAATACGGAACTTAGCCCCTCATTAATATTATTTTGTATCGAATTTAATTGATTTCGACGCAGAATTGTTTGGTGGTGATTGGTAGTTAATTTGCGACACTAACAATATAAGTAATTATTTAATTACGAGTTATTAATTAATATGTTGTCTAGGGGTCTGTTCGGCTTTATAGTCCAGGCAATAGGGAGTTTTACCCTAAAATAAATCAGGGAGTTTTGAAGTTCGGTAGTTCTGCTCAGTTTCACAGTCTGAACAACATACTAAATTTGCAGGATCGCCAAATTAATAAAATGGCGTTTAAGTTCGGTTTATTTGTATTATCTTCTTTTCCGCGCCTCCTAGGTAAAAAGTAGTTATTATGAAAATTGTAGAGGACAAGGGGGCTCCGCTTACTCGCTTCGCTCGTCCACCCCCGGAGGGCTATTGCCCCTGCGCCGCTATCGCGGCGCACCCCCAAGCTTTTGCAGCAGTATGACGTCGTTGCTGTCATCTCCGTCCAATATGTCGTCGTCGCCATCCTCGCTGTCCTCGTCGTCGCCGTCCTTGTCGTCCTCGTCCTCGTCCTCGTCGTCATCGTCGTCATCGTCGTCATCGTCGTCATCGTCGTCATCGTCGTCGTCGCCATCCTCGTCGTCATCCTCGTCGTCATCGTCGTCGTCATTATCCTCGTCATCGCCGTCCTCGTCGTCGTCGTCCTTGTCCTCGTCGTCATCGTCGTCGTCGTTGTTCTCGTCATCGCCGACCTCGTCTTTGCCGTCCTCGTTGTCGCCATCCTCAACGTCGTCGTCCTCGTCGTTCTCGTCCTTGTCCTCCTTCAACAACCGTCCGTGCTTCGCGCATCAGTTTCGAAGTCGCCGGGGTTTATGGCGACAAGGTTTTGTCCACGCATTTATTCGAAAACTATTTGATATAATTCTGAGACAACCTACAGACAACCTCTGAGAGATACAATTCTGTACATTACGGATTCTCGAGCGTTATACTAAAAATAGTAAGAAATACTTGAAAATGATTGCATTCGGTAGATTGAAGTAAAAAAAATTCAGTTAAATTTTCAAGTCTTTTAAGAAGCTCGTTGCAAAGATTTTTGAATTATAAAATAACATATATTCTTATGGGTATAACTAACAAACCGCGATATTTCTGAGAAAAATAGTGAAAAAATTCTAAAATTTTTGAACAGCAAGTTTAATGAACTAAAATCATCTGTACCAATTTTCACGTTCATTAAAAAGCCTGTTATTTTTTTTATTAATTGTTCTTTATAAATTGAACACCACATGTTTTAGGCTACATTTTTGAACTCACAGATACACATATACTACTGTACGTCAAACGTTGTTGCTACATCGCACGAAGAACATACTTTAGAGTGTTACTGTACTTCAGTGGACTAACTTTTAGCAGGGAAAAAGCCCCTGCACCGCTCGAGAAACCTTAACTCTCGCTGCTACGTCCGCTTATCGTGCAACGGAGCAGATGCTGATAATAAATTTTCGAAAAACAAACTACATCGTGATAATACGGATGTACTCTACATTATGCAAAAACGAGTACAATTGATTATGATAGCAATAGCAATTAGACAGATAATTAGCAAAGTTGAGAGTGAAAAGGGTACGTGAATGCAATTTTAAGAAAAGTGCTCCAATTTATTTAAGCGTAACTGAAATTATTTATTTCAGAAAAAGTTTTAAACAACTTTTTTTTTAGAAAAAAGTTTTAAACAAAACTTGTAGAGAATTGTATCCCCTACAATTTTCATGAAAACTACCTTTTACCTAGGAGGCGCTGGAAAGAAGATAAAAGATTCGTTCCAACTAACATGAGAACTGGTTCTGAACTCGGCGGAGTGTGCGCAGTCTGACTTAGCCGTTCCAACAAACACAGAACTGGTTCTGGAACGATTCCAAAGAGCGTTCCAACTAAACTGCGAACTGTAACAGAACGGTTCTAGAACGGTAATTCCAGTCCCTAGTTCTGAGTTGGGACGATTTTCTAGCCCACGCGTAGTAAGGCGCGAGACGCGCTCTATTTGAATCGGTGAGTCCAAGAACAGTACAAATGCATAAAGATAGTTTCGAGAAAAAATGAAAAAACATAATAACTTCACAATGAGTTAATGGCCATGATATAAAAGTTGTGATAACTTTTTAGGTAAATGATAATTGAAAATAAAAAATCCGAAAAAATCCCTCCAAGTTATAGAAGGAAAAAATGTATGCACTCTCTCTCTCTCTCTCTTGTACTCTTTTTGGACTCATCTTTCTTTTTCTGCTTTTTTGAATGTTTGTGCATGATAAGCTCTTTAAAACTGTAATGTTTTTTACGTTTCAACAATTAGTTGAACTCACACATTCGCTTAGGATAACCCGTGATTTTCCGCAAAATGTATACAAAAGGTGGACAAGCCTCCCTGTGCTGTGTGCGATCCTGTGTTCCAACACATCCCATGAATTCAGTTCTAGAACGCATCTGACTGGCGCATGCGCATTAAATAATTCTTAACTAGTTCCAGGACGGTTCTAGAACTGTCCTAAAATGCTTGTTGGAACGAACCTAATGCAAAATAGCCGGATTGAGAAGGGTACGTGAGTGCAATTGTTAGAAAAGCGCTCCAGTTTACTTAGGCGTAACTCTGAAATTATTTGTTTGGAGAAAAAAAGTTTTAAATAAAACTTGTTAAGAATTGTACATTCTACAATTTTCTTAATAACTATCTTTTACCTAGGATGCGCTGGAAAGAAGATAATGCAAAAAAAACCGGATTGAGAAGGGTACGTGAATGCAATTTTAAGAAAATCGCTCCAGTTTACTTAAGCGTAACTCTGAAATTATTTGTTTGGGGAAAACAAGTTTTAAACAAAACTTGTAGATAATTATATTCTCTACAATTTTCATAATAACTACCTTTAACCTAGGAGGCGCTAGAAAGAAGATATGCAAACGAGCCGGATTGAAATGTACGTGAGTGCAATTGTTAGAAAAGCGCTCGTTTACTTAAGCGTAACTCTGAAATTATTTGTTTGGGGAAAACAAGTTTTAAACAAAACTTGTAGATAATTATATTCTCTATAATTTTCATAATAACTAACTTTTTACCTAGGAGGCGCTGGAAAGAAGATAATGCAAAAAAACCGAGTTTGGACGCCATTTTGTTAATATGGGGGCGCTATTGTCATCACTACGATCCTGCAAATTTAGTATGTTATTCATTATGTGAAACTGAGTAGAACTACCAAATTTCAAAACTTCCTGATTTATTATAGGGAAAGGCCCTTTTTAACTTCCTGTTGGCAGGACTATTAATGCGCCTGCCAACTTGCTATCAAGCGCGCTAAATTTAAATGGATTAAGATTTTTTATTTTTGAAAAAAACTATAATTACCAAATATTGCGAATAAACTATTAATTACCACCAAATGACCATCAAACGATTCGCAACAGAAAAATTAATATGTAATCATGGAAATGCTAATACATGTATAAAATGTTACGAGAAGTTAAAATCTAAGGGGCAATTTCACAACTTAAGTTTAACTCTAAAATGGAGTTTAAACCTACTATTCAACCAATTAGCGCATGAGAATAAGAGTTTAAACTCCGTTTCAGATTATATATTTATTTTTGGATGCTCATTGATTAAACGGTAATTTAAATTGCATTTAAGAGCTAAACTTAAGTTTTGAAAATAACCCTCAGACATCATTGGACTTGCAACTTACCTCCGCACCTGAATACGCAACCAAACAAATATGACGTATATAATTTAGTGGCAGGTCCAGTGATATCTGAGGGTTACTTTCACAACCAAGTTTAACTCTTAAATGAAGTTTAAATTAACCGTTAAATTGAAAACTCTTATTCTCAGGCGCTAAATGGTTGAATGGTTGGTTTAAACTTAATTTTAGAATTAAACTTGAGTTGTGAAAGTGGCCTTTAGACTTTACCCTCCCATAACAATGCATATGTACATTAGTATTTCCGTGGTTACGTTTTCAATTTTCTTTTGCGAATCGTTTGATGGTCGTTTGGTGGTAATTGATAGTCTATTCGCAATATTTGGTAATCACAGTTTTCTTGAGAATACGAAAAATCTAATTCCATTAAATTGACGTGCTTGGTATCAAGTTCGCATGCGCATTGGAGACCAACAGGCTTAGATAACGTAAATAACACAGGCCGACATCAGTTTAGTTACAGAACGGAGAACTATTGTTACCGACTAATTTTTGGTCGCTGATTACGAAAATGATAACTGTTTTACTCGATTAGCTCGTAATGTGGCGTTATGCGTAGTTACCATTTTTACCATATTTTTAAGGGTCGACTTGAGTTTTTATCAAAATAACCGGTTCGGCAATGGTTATTTAAATGAGAAAAATATTATATATCATTTGTGTGGAAGGCAAAAGGCATAAGCACTTTGTCATTGGCATCTACAGGGTGTAAAAAAAGTCCCGGGACGGCCGAATATTTTGAAAAATATGCGTCGCATAGAAAAACAAAAAAATACGTATTCAATAGTTTCAAAAGTTCTATCCAGCCATATCAAATTCGATTCCCTCCCCCACCCCCGCTGGGGGGCGGGGGTAACTTCAACATTTTAAATGGAAACCCCCAATTTTTATTGCAGATTCAGGTTTTACGTTAAAAAATAAGAAACTTTTGTCTGAAATATTTTTTTGTATCAGGGGTAGATGGCGCTCCAATCGATGGGGGAAACATACAAATACGAAACCCTAAAAATTCATGGAAAAAACTTCAAAACGAAAAACAAAAAGACACGTATTCAATAGTTTTAAAAGTTCTATCCAGCCATATTAAATTTGACTCCCCCCCCCCCCGCTGGGCGGCGAAGGGTAACTTCAAAATTTTAAATGGAAACCCCCAATTTTTATTGCAGATTCGGGTTTTACGTTAAAAAATGAGAAACTTTTGTCTGAAATATTTTTTTGTATCTTGGGTAGATGGCGCTCCAATCGAGAAGGGAAACATAAAAATATGGAATCCTAAAAATTCATGAAAAAAAACTTCAAAACGAAAAACAAAAAACACGGGTTTAATATTTTTAAAAGTTCTATCCAGCCATACCAAACTCGACCCCCTCTTCCCACCCCGCCGGGGTAACTTCAACGTTTTAAATGGAAACCCCCCATTTTTATTGCAGATTCGGATTTTCAAAAAAATACTTCAGACAAAAGTTTCTTGTTTTTTTACGTAAAACGCGAATCTGCATAAAAATTGGAGGTTTCCATTAAAAATTTGGAAGTTACCCCCGCCGCCCCTTGATACCATGAATTTTTAGGGTTTCGTATTTGTATGTTTCCCCCATCGATTGGAGCGCCATCTACCCCTGATACAAAAAATATTTCAGACAAAAGTTTCTTATTTTTTAACGTAAAATCCGAATCTGCAATAAAAATTTGGGGTTTCCACTTAACATTTTGAAGTTACACCCGCCCCCCAGCGGGGGTGTTGGGAGGTGAGTCGAATTTGATACGGCTGGATAGAACTTTTGAAACTATTGAATAAGTATTTTTTTGTTTTTCTATGCGACGCATATTTTTCCAAATATTCGGCCGTCCCGGGACTTTTTTTACACCCTGTATATAACGTAGAGTGGATAATGGGGAGGGCGGGGGAAAGAGAAATTCACGATTATTTTTTGCTTGCCGTGTTGCGCTACTAACGTTGACACATGTGTGCTGGATTTACAAAATACTGTTGTTTTTTGTGTCTCTGGGACTCAAGAGCTACAACAAAACATTTGTTATAAAAAGAGTGGCCCCTAGAGAGTCATTTAAGCTCGGTACCAATAATGTCAAGTATGAGCCACTGCTGCCACCTCTTCATATTAAGTTGGGCCTCATGAAGAATTTCGTTAAAGCTATGGGCAAAGAGGGTGTAGGATTTAGCTATCTTAAACAGTTCTTTCCAAAATTAAGTGATGCTAAATTAAAGGAAGGAATTTTTATAGGACCTGATATTCGCAAACTAATGCACGATAAATTGTTTGAACAGAGTTTAAGGTTGTTCGACCGAGACAATACACGTAAAAATTGTTGACGCCCTGGGTTAGCGTTACGCTCAATAAAGGTCGGGACATACATTACCGGGCCGTGCCAGGGCCGGGACACGGCCGTCATTCGGCCCTGGCACGGCACGTTAAAGGGTGAGACGTACATTACCGGGCCGTGCCAGGGTCGAACACGGCCGAAGAGGAAGAAATGGTCAGAACCCTTGCACGGCGCGTGTATCTAGGAACCACACATGTCCGTCAGTCGTCAGTTGTCTTGGAAACTGCTACGTTGCTAGGCACTGAAACACGTAAATTACGGAAACATGAGAAGCGCGGCCGGACCGTCACCGTGAAAAAGTAAAACTGAACTAACTGGCCCGGCCCGGTGACGGTCCGTTGGTGACGCCCGGTCACGGCCCGGTAAAGTGAGAACAAAAGCATTTGATTCTATTGGACAGATCGACCGCCGGACGATGGACGATACTCGGCCGTGCACCGGCCCTGGCACGGCCCGGTAATGTATGTCCCGACCTTAAATGTCAGTCAGTAAAAGGTCCGAGTTGAAGCAAACAGTTTTGGCGAAGTACAGTCTCGTTCTATTCACGCATACCTAAAAGTACAATACATGAATACGTACGCATACAAGTAAAGTAGCTCCTAGACGGTCAATATATTGATTCAATATGTATTGATCAATATATTGAAGGTCCCATGCCATAAATGTGTTTGAGACGGTCAATCGTCGTCGGGTTTCGCTTATTAACCGCGGGTTTGTAGTTAATTTTTTGAACTATCTACCATAAAAATTAAAAAAAAATATGTCGAAGTGACCAGTCACGGGTGAACAACCTTAAACGAGTTAGATGCATGGCGTGCCTTTGTCAAAGTTAAAGTTTTTTGTGGCAAAAATAAAGATGAAAATTACGAAGCTCTGGTGCAGCAACTTCTGGTCACATATGAAGCTTTGGGATGTCGTGTCTTTGAAAATCCATTTTCTTCACTCACACCTCAACTTCTTTCCGGAAAATCTTGGAGATGTTAGCAACGAAATAGGGGAGAGCGGTTTCACCAGGACATAAGAACGATGGAAACTCGATATCAAGAACGTTGGGACCTTGCGATGATGGGAGACTATTGCTGGTCGGTGAAAAGAGAGGATCCGGCGTTTCATAAAAAGAAGAAGTAAAACTGATGGTTTTATTTACATTTTTATTAAAGTAGATATTGTAAAATATTCTGTATGTAATGCTAATATACTGACATAATACATAGTTTTTTAGCTGATTTGATTTTAACAAATAACATAATTTCAATAAATTAGTTCTATAACTACTTTTAGAAATTTTGTGTATCTCTTGGTACAACTGTCCAAACTATTAATAAGGGCAAGTGTGTATTAACGCAAGGGTATCGTTGATAACTTGGAGGGAGGAGGAGAGAAGGTTGAAAAAGTCTTTAAACCAACTCAAAGTGGCGAAATAGTTGAAAAAACCTTTTCAAAATTTCAGTTTTTAAGCGAAAAAAGCAAGACTCCTCGCCTCTTTCCCTCCACAGCCTTGATCAGGATGGTTATGACAATGATTGTAGAGTATAGTTACCCATTTAAACGAAATTAATTCCTTTTTCGTACTCAATTAACTCATTATAATAATTATCAAAAATACGAGCTAATGGAGGAAAACGGCTATCATATTCGCAGTCAGCGACCCAAAATTAGTCAGAAATAGTGAGTTTTCTTTTTGTAACTCTTCAAAAGTTTCAAAACGTCGGCCTGTGTAACTAATAACTCGTAATTAAATAATTACTTAAAGTCGCAAGTTGACTACCAATCACCACTAAACGTTTCTGCGTTGAAATGATTTGACTTCAGTATGAAATTTTAGTAAAGAGGGGCCAAGTTCTGTATAAAAAATTATGTCTTTAAAAAAATTGGCTTATCACCAAACATCGAAACTAAACTATCAATAACCACCAAACGACCACTGAACGATTGAAAAAGAAATATTTTGAAAAAAAAGGTGCATGGTAGCCACGCGATAGAAGTGAAACTTCTGAAGGTATATGGGTGAGGAGTAGGTGAAAAGTTGATTAATCCAGAAAACACACATTATTATTTAAAATATTAGCAATAGTAAAAAATATAGAATTTATTCATCTTCTAAACTCCACGACGATCAGACCGCCTTAATTCACTCGTTGCCATCATGAATGGTGTCACTCGTACATTGTCTCTGAATGTCCTAAAATGGCCCAGGTAAAATAATGGCTGGAAAGGAGAGTTCTTTTGCATGTTCATCAAGAAGCACATTTTTTGGAAGATTCTTTTCACCTGGTACAATCCTCAAATACTTTTCATCGTTCCATAAAAGCGTCTGTTGCTGGGCTGTTAGGCCGTCTTCTATTGGTATGTCTTCACATATTTCATCGAGCTGAACGTCATTAACATTCTCCTCGGCATTGAAGAAAGTTGCATTGATATTAATATCATACATTTGGTACAACGGAGATTGTATCAAGTACTGCAACTACGTTTTAATTGTTCGTTTATTCACGAAGCCACTCAATTAACTGCATCTGAATCTACTGATACAGGCACGTTAATTATTTGTCCATAAATCCCTTGGCAAAGATTTCCATTGAGTATTTAATGGTAATGAATGGGACCTAAAGGTAATCAATGGGATCGCAATGGAAATTCAGAGGGAAAAATGAACTGGCACTTTCTACCATTCAATATAAATGGGAATCCACTGGCAAATCAGTGAGAAATATTGAAAGGTATGTATTCCCATTCGTTACCAATGGAGGACCAATGGCAAGTTACTGGGAACATTCAAGTGGTATTTTGTTCCAATGGTAACTAATGGGAGTCCAATGACAAATAACTGAGTTCCATGCGGAAGCCGGTTACGACTAGACGCGTCGCGGATCGATCACAGGAAACAGTGCCGATACAGCGATGTTACAGGATAATCGCAGCGATTTTTCGGATCAGGGGAGTGCAGAGCGTGCCGCCAGTAAGAACACGCAGGAGAAAGAGAGGGGACTGCTCTAGATTTCAAAGGAGGGCTTTAAAAAAGTTGAAAGAAAAAGTGAGGTTAGGGGAAGATGGGCAGAGGAAGAGGAGGTGGGGCACGCGGGGAGGATGATTCGGGCGCCGTCGGATCAGGAAAGTCGAAAAAAGCCGAGGGGACAGCGGGAAGACCGACCGAGGCGCCAGAAGGAAAGCGGAGGAGAGGCAGACCAAGAAGCGCGAACAGAGATGACGCGGATGCGGCCACGGGGGTCTTGGACAAATAGCTAAGTAAAGTATCACTCAACAAATGGGAAATGAATGGTTATAATTGGATGGGAATTAATTCCATTTCATGAATGGTAATGTCAACGGTATGAAAACATCATTAAACGAATGGGAAAATAAATGGGATGTCGAATGGTAGTATAAGTGGGAAAGATACCATTGGCAAAACCCCATTGATTTACCTTTGACAGACTGTCAGTGGTATCCAATGGGATTTTTAAAATGGTATTTAATGGGAGACTTAGCCAAGGGATTCCATAGTGACCACGAGCATGACGTAATCGTCTAATTTGCATACATGGCATTCGGGGAGAAACAAGTCTCTCAGATACCAAATCTAATGAAGGCAAGTGGTTTGATTTTGGAGGAAATTTAAAACCGTTGTATACAGATAGCGCAGGAATTACGTTTTTACTGAGAGCGTTTCTGTAAGTATATAACATATAGAAATATTTTCTTTATTATTTTCTGACAATATAGTATTTAAAATTTACTGGTATTCAGGTGACGATGGCTTTAAATCGTCTTCAAACCATAACCTGTCACAAACTGAGCAGGCGTAACCAAACACATTATTTACAAATCTTTTCCGAAAATTGTTATGGGCACTTTTGTTTTTGTTATAGTCACTGTATAGCATAGTAGAATCAATGGTTTCACTTGTTCGTTTGTTATGAATCGTATCTGGCTACAGTGACAGTGATAGGTTAGAATCCAAAACCCTGACATAGCAAAACGTACATACCACTGGTTGAGGGACCACTTGGAGGAACATCGACGTGTACAGACTGAACGTTATTCTGTGTCGAAACAACTTGTAATACGTTATGTACAGAAATGTTATTTTGTATTGCTTTTTTCCTTTGTCTATACTCTCGTATCAATTGTGCATTACCCTTTGCAACCATTTTCGTTTTATTCTCTTTTTGGCGTTGTCTCTCACGTTACTCTTTACATTTTTGGACGTTTGATTTATCGGTCATCATATATTGCAATAGACACAACACATAAAATAAAATGCACTATTATTTACTTTTTGAAGAAGTATACAATTTTAACAGCTGATATAAATAATATTTTGACACATGACTACTATAAACAACGTACGGTTAGAGAAACGACGCTGTTTACTAAATTGGCGGCAAAGCGAGTGACGTTACTCGTACCATCACACAGTACGCATACCAGACACAGTAGCTATCTATAACCTCTGTACATAAATTTTGCGTGCCTTATTGGGATCTGACATGGGGGAGGAGCTTAGTTCGAAAAATCCAATATGGCCGGAATGAGTATACTACCGACACACAGAGTCTTATGGGAGTGAAGTCATTATTTATTGTTTTGGCACGCGCAGGGCTCCGCGAATCCTTCCCAACTTTCACTAGACTAGCGGGAGGACATGAGCACCCTTTACCCTCCGTTATCGTCCAGGGTTGACCTCCCATAAATATAAACTCAGCCTTCGAGACGCGCATATGTCTGTCCCTGGACGGGCGCATCACGGAACGTCGACGTATCTGCGCGCAACCCCGGAGTCTTTTGCACGTTTTTACTCTTCCACTTTCTCGAAACTTTCTTCTCACATCGTGAAATGGAAAAAAACCCGTCCTTGTACCGAAGCATACGGCATTCCTTGCGAGCCGTTTCCCGGCAGTCGTGAAAAATTCGTTACCGTGTTCGTATCTCCTCCTGCTCCTCACTTACGCAAGCATCGCACTCATTCTAAGTGTTCCCGGACATTCGTTGTTAACCCGAAAATAAAATCTACGTATTTACCAGACTACAACATCAGGGGACATGTGCACAACATTGTAGGCGAAATTAAAGATGGGACGATCAAAAGTGTTGTGTGTTCCTGTACAGCGGGCCAAGGAGAAAAATGCAAACACATTGTAGCAATACTCCTTCATTTACACAGGTGAGATTCTAAGATTAAAAACGTCACTCTTATGTGTATTTATGTTAACCCATTCGCATCAAAGCCGGATCGAAATCAGAGCCGTGCGGGTCGATCGGATCCGCCGAGAATTCGCGAGCCCCGCATTAGGTACGTAGTCGTAAACGAGGTGCACTCGCGAGGAAAACCTGTTGATCAAATTTACGAGTATTGTAGTAACATATTTATGAAAAATTGTACATATATTGAATAAATGTGGAAGGCAGGATTAAGTGTTGTAAATCCCGAGGAAACTCCAGTGCTCGGTTCCTATGTCTCTGCTGTGCGACGTACACGTACACGGGACCCTGTGGCATTGAGGAACTTTCCCGGATCTAATTTATGACTCAAAGGGTCCCAAGGAATGTCGAATTTTTCCCTCGCACGGGTCTAGGGCCAGAATGCGAGAAGCATTTGGGGGAATACGCAACATACATACATTAATCCAATAGGTGCCCATACACACAGAGGTCGAACTGTCGGTTTGGAACGGCGCGGTTCGAACCGGCAGTTTTACCTTTCAGTTAGTGGGCGCGCGACGCGCCAGATCGAACCGTCAGGCTGACCCGTCAGTCCAGACCGACGGGAAAAACTGCCGCCGTCCACTAACATGCGTTTTAGCACGACAGACGGAACGTCGGTTCGTACCGCTACCGATATTGAACATGAAAATATAATTATTATTACAGGGTAGAAGTATGTAATAGTAATTCACCGGTCTCTCTCATGCAAAACGATGATGAAGATTATTAATTTCAGAATATCCTTAGATATAATTCATTACTTTTAATAACCTCTTGCAATTTTATAAAGCCTTAATTCTTTAAAAAATAGTAAAATAAATTATTAAATCTTCCAACATTTTTTTTTTCATCTGTCACGTTTTGTGTCCAACTTGAACGTAATTTTTCTGTTGATTAGTATTATAACTAAAATTAGTAAAAGTTATAAAAAACCGAGGTTTAATTGCTATTTTCAACGATTTCATTCTATACGAGATTGAGATTATCTCTCTGACGCATGAACTCACGTCGCGTTATCCTTGTCGCACCTGCGGGAAACGCTAAACTCGAGCTTCTCGACTCCGAAACGAAGCAATACTCAATTATTTTGGTAAACTAATAATTTTGAAAATTATGTTTATATCAAGTGAGTATTTAAAAAAGGAGTACATTGAATTTTCTACGAAAAAAACCTTTTTCGCTATTAAACCGAAAAAATTGACAAATTTTTGTTTCTGATGATTGCAATATTTCATTACTTTTAAAACAAAACAAAAATCATCGAAAAATACCAATTTTTAGTGAAGTTAGAGGCATTTGTTTACAAGAGCGCGCGGGCGCTACGGCGCGTATTTATATATAAAATTCAATATCTCGAGAACTATTCATCGTAACAAAATGAGATAAAAACCAATCGTTTCATCTTGAAATTCTCTAAATTTTTTCCGGAGCATGTCTCGATAACTTGTCAATAGTTTTCGAGATATTTAAAGAAAAAGCCGTACAAAAAATACATTTTTATTAAAAATTAAAAAGCAAACTTTGGCTTTATGTCACATTTGTTCTATATATTTTTCAGAGTATTTTAAAAAAAGAAGAATTAAAATCGTACACTTATAAAGTACAAGCGCAACAAAATCGATTTTCTCAGCCCGTCTACTTTCGGTCGACACTACGGGTCGATCTGCAGTTTTGCGGCCGGCCGGCCTGTCAGTTTTACCCGCGGGTTTCTATTCTGCGTTAGTGGACGACGACGGTTAAAACCGACGGATCGACCCGACGGTTCGAACTGCCGTTCCAAACCGACAGTTCGACCTCTGTGTGTATGGGCACCTATTGCCAGTCACTCGCTAACCCACTAAACTGTATACTATAGGAATAGTTTTACTTCTCGCCACCAGACGGCGTATCGAGACATGTCAGATCCCAATACACCGATTATACCTTATCTGCTTCAAGCGTCCTTCCTACGACTGCCCCCTCCACGCATTTCCCAACGCCTCTGCCCTATTGGGATCTGACATGTCTCGATACGCCGTCTGGTGGCGAGAAGTAAAACTATTCCTAGTATACCGTTTAGTGGGTTAGCGAGTGACTGGCATTGGATTAATGTATGTATGTCGCGTATTCGCCAAAATGCTTCTCGCATTTGGGCCCTAGACCGGTGCGAGGGAAAAATTCGACACTCATTGGGACCCTTTGAGTCATAAATTAGATCCGGGAAAGTTCCTCAATGCCACAGGGTCCCGTGTACGTGTACGTCGGCCGGGACATAGGAACCGAGCACTGGAGTTTCCTCGGGATTTACAACACTTAATCCTGCCTTCCGCTTTTCCCTGGAAATTTCTTCGCGTTGCGTAGTTAGCACTCCCACGCCCGGTCGTAAGAGAAAACTAAAAAAGTCATACAACAAGCTCTTGGTCGAAGAGCGTCCAGTACGTTCAAAAACCTCGGAGCGAACAGAACATTATTATATTATTAAAAATTATATCTTATTCATTAGTTGAATTAATAGAAAAATGGAAGGTGTAAGATACCTGCCCAAGAGCAAATCGCGTTCATAGTTAAAGCCATTCGTAAATGTTCGGAAGACCAAACATAAAATAGTTTGAGGAGAGAAAGGGAATGGAATCGGAATCCAGGAAATAATACTGTTGCGACGAAGGAGTAGACAGAAATGAAGAAACTGGAGAGAGAGGGTTGTAGTTTGATAAATACGTAGATTTTATTTTCGGGTTAATAACAAATGTCCGGGAATACTTAGAATGAGAGCGATGCTTGCGCAAGTGAGGAGCAGAAGGAGATACGAACACGATAACGAATTTTTCACGACTGCCGGGAAATGGCTCGCAAGGAAGGGGTATGCTTTGGTATAAGGGCGGTTTTTTTTTCCATTTCACGATGTGAGAAGAAAGTTTCGAGAAAGTGGAAGAGTAAAAACGTGAAAAAGACTCCGGGGTTGCGCGCAGATACGTCGACGTTCCGTGATGCGCCCGTCCAGGGACAGACATATGCGCGTCTCGAAGGCTGAATTTATATTTATGGGAGGTCAACCCTGGACGATAACGGAGGGCAAAGGGTGCTCATGTCCTCCCGCAAGTCTAGTGAAAGTTGGGAAGGATTCGCGGAGCCCTGCGCGTGCCAAAACAATAAATAATGACTTCACTCCCATAAGACTCTGTATCAGTAGTATACTCATTTCGGCCATATTGGATTTTTCGAACTAAGCTCCTCCCCCATGTCAGATCCCAATAGAGGTTATCTCTACGAGTCCCCCTTACGAGTATACCCTTTACCACCACTCCGCCGCCGGTGTCGAAAATTCCTTCACCCAGTCAAACTCATGAAACGAATTTAGGGCCGAAACCACCAACTCTGATTAAATTGTTAATCCCCGATTAGCTTAATTTAATCATGCTCTTGCGTTCCACCAATTTTTAAACCATGATTAAAGTGAGATAATCACCGTTGAACTTAATCAGCCATTTTTGGCCGATTAGGAACCTAACCAGTGATTAACGTGGATCAACATAACCTCAAAGTCGAAGTTTCACTGCTGTGCAATACTATATCGGACATGAATTTATTTTACGACGATATTTTATCATCATCTGATGATGAAAATGGTATCGAAATTGATAGAAGGCCACATTTAATTAAGGAACGAATTAATTATTTCCAAACTTTGGATGATTTGGATTTCATTACGCGTTTTCGGTTATCGAAAGACAGTGTTGAAGCTTTGCTTCTGGAAATTGTACATAATTTGCAACACGCTACAGAAAGATAAATTACTTCTTAAATAATATATAATCTATTTTAAAATATCGCAACATTATCATATTACGTTAAAAATCGCGTAGAATTTTCTGTATCTTTACTAAATAAAGGGAGTGCACATTTCAGAGAAACCACGCTATTGCACCCAGAGTACAACTCCTGCTTGCTCTCCGGTATTATGCAACTAGTTCCTTTTTAAATTCTGTTGGAAATTTCGGCAGCTCACTGAGCTCGGCTTGCGGCGCGTCAGTTGATCACGTCAGGTTTTCCTCCTACTCCATTACAAGTTCCGTTGATGAACCAATCAGAATCACCGTTACAACAAAACCAAAACTTATTGCGAAGAGGGTATATGATTAGATAATCGGGGGTTAAAAATTTATGGTGGAACGAATTGTGCAGTTAATCATGATTAGAACGCCGATTAAATATAATCGTGATTAGGTAATCAAGAATTTAATCAGAGTTGGTGAAATCGGCCTTTACTGCCTACCACGCCTAAAGAAGTTTCACTTCAAAAATCAGTTTGGAGGGGCACATCCGCGCGAATTTTGTACTTCTGCCTCTTCCTGCCCTCCTGATATTTTCCGCATTTTCCGGAAAAAATGGTCTGGCATAATTCTGATGGTGAAAAAGTTGTCTGGCAAGCGATTAAAGTAGTGCGTGCGATGTCGGTCGGCCGCGCGCGCGCCATGGGACTGCACGCAAATCCTGGCTGTATGCTAAAAAATACTTCTGTTCGAAACAATTTTAAAACGCAAACTCTATGACGCAAACGATCGACACATTGATGACGTGTCAAAGGGAGAATGTCACATTTTAGCCAATTCGTGATTTCTACATCATCTAGTTGAAAATTTTCGCATTCTTTCAGCTGGCAAAGGATTACAGGTAAAAAAAGTTACAGTCAAGAGATACAGACGTTTACAATTTTAGCGTAACAGGCAAATAGAGGGAATGTGTCCGCGCGCAAATTTGCTGTCCTGTAAATTTGTTTTTTTTTGACATTCCCCCTTTCACCCTTGTACCCTTCATATATTATGTGTGTTTAAGAATAACTATTTTTATGAACTCGCATTTGGGCCGTAGACCGGTGTTAGGGAGAAATTCGACACTCCTTGAGACCCTTTGAGTCATAAATAATATTCGGGAAATGAGTCATAAATAATATTCGAGAAAGTTCATAATTGGCACAGGGTCCCAAAAACTAGGCGATAAAGTGTGTAGTGCTCTTCCTGCATTTCATGCACTTACTGGTTGTGATTACAACCCCGCCTTTTATAGAAAAGGAAAAACTCGTCCTTTGACCTTATTAATGAAAGATGACAAATATTTGGATGCTTTTATTAAGTTAAGTGATTTAGAAACCTGCGGCGATGATGTTTTTAATACCGTTGAGTAGTATGTATGCAGAATGTATGGATTTAAAAGAACTGCTTATACATATAAATGAAATACGGTTAGCGATCTTTAACTGCATTTATAAAGTACATGACAAAAAAAAATTTTGGAGCTGCATTCCGATAAAGTAGATGGATCTGGATTGCTGTCATGCAGCAGAGAGTTGCGAATGCATTTAAAGAGAACAGCATACATTGCTAATCTGTGGCGACATTGCCATCTTGCATGACCGTCTACATTTTCCCCAGAAGATTATGGATGGGAAGAATTTGAAGGAAAGCTAACATTCAAATAGTTTGAGGGTTTACACACGGAGAGAATTTTAAAGGAAAAATTACCCATCATGCAGGCTAATCCTGCATCATAGTGACGTTTCACTGAGAATTTACCCTCCAACACAGTAAAGATATAATAACGCGCGCGCGTATTCTATAAAATATCATTACGCGTAGAGGATTATTTTCCTATCACCGCGGTAAATGCTCAGTGAAACATTACTATCCCGTGTGGAAATCTGCCCAAGTTGGCCCAATCAGTAATTGGGCGCCAATTAGGCCCCAATTGGGCGGCCCAATTTGAATAAAATATAATAAATCGAATAGATACAATTGTTTGTTTTATTTATGTACCGGAAGTAAAAATAAATCTGGACATTTAGAACTTATTCCGAACTTTTAGTGACTGGAATTTGGGTCAGGTGATACGATGTAGTATTAGCGTTTAGTTGGGGCTACGTTGGGCAGCCCAATCAGGCCCCAACTAAGGTACCTAATCACTACCCTAGCAAGAAATATTGTATAATTTTTATGTTTTAATGTTGATAGCATCGCCTCAAAAACTTTACTAACTTTATTATGATGACATTGGTAATAAATATATAATATATTTCATTCTTTGATAATTGCGTTTTTAATAATCTTTACAGCATTTTTCAAATTGAGTGGAGTAAGATACATATAATGATAAATTGGCCATTTCTCTCTATTACAGAATAAATAAAATTGAAATCTATTCCGAACTTTTAGTGACTGAAATTTGGGTCAGGTGATACGGTATAGTATTAGCGTTTAGTTGGTACCTAATCACTTAGTCCAAGGCACTTATCCATTTTTACCTATGCCGCAAACAAATCGACGAGGGTAGTGTGATTTTTTAGTGTGAAAAGCCTTTTTTATTATTTTATTATTATTAAGCGTTACGGCTATTTTTGTGTTTAGAAATTCGCAAGGGCCGTCCCGGAAAAAAAGTACGGCCCTGGAGAGAGGCTGAAAACGTCCCCTTTTTCGGGACGGCCCTGGCGAATAGTGGTGAATGTGATAGACGCTCCGTGTAGTTTGCTAATCGTTTGTACTTTTTTTTAATAAGCGTGAATCGTGATAGTGAACGGATGCAGTGCTACTTTTCTCTGGATGCCTGTACATAAAGAGTAGGAAAGGAGACGGCAGCATCTCAGAAGAATTGCCATCAGATAAATTACTTTCTATCTGACCATTCTAACCTCACTTTGATTGCCTATGAAGGACATATATCTTTGTGGATATTCTATTTTTTGTTTTCAGCGTCATGCGAGCACGGGACGAGTCAATGGTTTTTCTTCTCCATCAACAAGCCGTGGCAGAAAAACAGGAGATGCAATGGGATAACTAAGGAAACTATGAAAAACTAAGGAAACCCGCGCGTATGATTTGTATAAATCATTGTTCCGCTTGAATACGTTTATATTTTACTTTTGTACATTTTATGAGAAAATATAAAATCTTATTAATTATTATTAATCTTATTATTCATTATTAATCTTATTATTCATTAAAAGTAACATTTCAGGTTAATTGGGCATAAATAGGGTTGCCCAATTGGGGCCCAATTGGGCGGCCCAAATTGGGCATAGGTTGGGCGGAGCGTTACAAGCCCAACGAAAGCCCAATTGGGCACTGATTGGGCTGCCCAATTGGCACCCAACTAGTAATTGGGCAGCCCAATTGGGCCCCAATTGGGGCCCAATGAACATTTCCACACGGGATGATGCAGGGTTAGCCTGCATTGATGGGTAATTTTTCCTTTAAAATTCTCTCCGTGCAGCTTCCACAATCAGTTCAGGACATAAGTTTGGAAGCTGTTGAAAATAAAGGTAAAGTAAATTAAAAAAAATTAATTGTTCACTTCGCTAAATATGTTTCTTAAACAAATAAATGTTTGAATATTGGAACCAAACAATTCATTAATATTGCTGTAAATATTGTATATAAGTTAATATATTCCAATAATTAGATTTTGTTTCCATGTACTTACAGACGATGACATGGAAAGAGAGTATGAGATGTCTGATGATTCCGAGAACGAGGACCACTCTGATGATGAGGATAACGACGATGAAACCGATAGTTCACTAATTATGTAACCATTAATACGATAAGCTTTTCAAAAAATGACCATTGAAATATCCTGACTTTTACTTACATATATTTTGTAAGTATTGTATTCAATTTATATCTAAATAAATAAAAAATGTAAATTTCAATAAATCAATAACATTTATTTATTGTCTACAAAGTTAATAAAAATAGTTATTCTTAAACACATATAATATATGGTTAGAAAAAATCCCAACGAGGACACGTCATCAATGTGTCAATCGTTTGTGTCATAGAGTTTGCGTTTTAAAATTGTTTCGAACAGAAGTATTTCTTTAGCATAGTAGTGATCATCGCATAAATCTCCTTCGTTTTCAATTTAGCATATCTTGAAAACCAGGTGAGATACGTTGAATTGCTATGTATGTTTTTCTTCACAAACAATCCGAAATAAACGATGGTATAATTAAAAAAATTTTTAATTGCAAATTTCTATGTAAATTCAAGCATTTAAAACTTTAAAAATCAATCATGTGTAAACAACAATGAAAAACAAAATTTGGTTTCGCTAGGAAAAATGATGAGATTTTTCTAAACGGGTTACAAAAAAAATTGCAAAAATCTTAATTTTTGGATTTGTTATGAATATTTGAACATTTCAACTAATCTGGAAGTCCTAGCTTCTTAGGCGTTGAAGATAGGGTAAAAAGTGTAATAGCTTTTTTGTAGATAATTTTATTATCTATAACTTTTGTCTTAACTATTTTTCAATATGTCACGTAGTTTTCAAAATATTAGCGAAGAACCGATTTTTTCAATAATAAATAATTTTTTACAGCCGTACCCGGTGGGGAATTTTTCTTTTAATATGTTCCATTAATAACATCAAAACACACCTTTTCCCAAGTTTTCGCCCGTATGTCTCAATTTTCGATTTAAACGGAAATTTGACTGGACTATCCGCGATGGATGGTGGCATCGCCCACTTTTCCGGCGGCAACCGACAAATTCGGACTTGAATATCCGTAAATTTTATAAAATATATTATAATCAGACGGTATCTAGCAGTGCAACAAGATGTACTACGGCAGCAGTAGTTCTAATGAGGGAATTGCTTTGATGGTAGCATTGATGTCAGAAAGAAATAGAAAGAAGAGAATGTGGATCCATCCTATCAATAAAAAACGCGCCAGTCTTGGAGAATTCGCCCGTCTGGTCGCGAGATTAACCACGAGGTATTTCGATCGCGATGATAGTGAGTGGTAAGAACCGATATTCCGAATTTCGTCTATTGTGCGAGTCTTTATATAGTCCAGTCAAATTTCCGTTTAAATCGAAAAATGAGACATAATGGCGAAAACTTGGGAAAAGGTGTGTTTTGATGTTATTAATGGAGGGAACATATTAAAAGAAGAATCCCCCCCCGGCGATGTGTGTAAAAAAATTATTTATTGTTGAAAAAATCGGTTCTTCGCTAATATTTTGAAAACTACGTGACCTATTGAAAAATAGTTAAGACAAAAGTTGTAGATAATAAAATTATCTACAAAAAATCTATTACACTTTTTACCCTATCTTCAACGCCTAATAAGCTAGGACCTCGAGATGAGTTGAAATGTTCAAATATTCATAACAAATCCAAAAATTAAGATTTTTGCAATTTTCTTTTTTGTAACCCGTTTAGAACAATCCCATCATTTTTCCTAGCGAAACCAAATTTTGATTTTCATTGTTGTTTACACATGATTGATTTTTAAAGTTTTAAATGCTTGAATTTACATAGAAATTTGCAATTAAAAATTTTTTAAATTATACCATCGTTTATTTTGGATTGTTTCTGAATAAAAAGATAAATAGCAATTCAACGTGTCTCATCTGGTTTGGAAGATATGCTAAATTGAAAAGGAAGGAGATTTATGCGATGATCACCACTGACTACACAAACTGTGCCAAACATATAGACGTTTGTGTGCGCGCGCTGCTGCAGTTGTCTGCGAGTGTTAGTGAGGCAGAGGGTTGGGCTCGGCGTTTCGGAGTAACTGTTCCGTTGCAGGGGATTCGTAGCATCGTGACCATGAATACCTCGCCAACCTAGTAGCCCAGGCAGTGTGCATTATCTCATTTCTATTAGCTTTTCTTTCCAGCGCCTCCTAGATAAACGGTTCTATTTTTGGTTGATCAACAAAATTGATTCAATTTCATTGAACAGTACTTGGAGAAACAAATTTTTGAAAATCGCGTCACGCGCGCGTTCCAAGTGTCTGGAATTGGCGTACATTATATCACCAATGCTTCGATAGCGCAACGGTTAAGTTGCCAGGCTGGGAGTCTCGATGTCGTGGGTTCAAATCTCGTTGGTTTTTTTTCTTTTTTCTTTATTAACTCTTTTTTTTTCATTTGATTGCACCACTTCTTGTTATAGAAAGTGGTTTACATTACCGAATAAAATAATAGTTTCAATGTTTTTCATAGTTTTACATTATTTTCTTCCTTATTGAGGTGAACCAATATTATTTGTAACAACAGTTGGAAACATCGTTGCGTTTTTTTTACTCTTACATTTCGTCATAGGAATTTTTGGCTGCCGAAGATTTTATTCATAATTTTGTGTGATAGTTGTCGAAAAAACATTTGAAGCACACCGTATTTTGACACCATAAGCATTTATTTTGACGAATGGGATTTTGCCACACGCACATTTATACTTTAAAAGCGTTATGGAAAAGCAAATTTCATTGTTTCATTCAGTGTTTCAAATGTTTTTTCGACAATTATCATCCAAAGTCATGAACAAAATTTTCGGCAGCCAAAAATTCCCATAACAAAATGTAAGAGCAAAAAAAGTGCAACGATGTTTCCAACTGTTCTCATAAATGGTATTCTGCCCTGCTCAGATGGGAAGTCGTATGTGCAAAAACATCGATTTTTGCTTTTTTGGCTATTTGAACATATCTATGAGAAAAACTAAATGCGCTTTTTGAATAAGAGACAACGGTCCTCTCGTACCGTTTAATAGTACCACAGTCATAAATACAAATGCGCACTGGGGCACGTGTTCTTTCGACGGACGCGTGGTCCATCCTTCCTATCGCATACTTTCTACAAAGAAGAATTTCAATGTTTCACATCTAACAATTTTTCTATAAAAACAGTTTTATGTTATATGTTATTATACACACACGTATTATTTGTATATACTATTATTTATATCTCTATTTTTGGTTTTCTTTCAATTGTATTCACTTCATTTGACAATGATCAATACTTGTTTCTATTTTATAATGTCACGATCACTCATAATATTGTCACTATCACTCATATGTAACTGCAATACTTGCAAACAATCACACAACAAAACTAAGTATATAATAGTCCATCTGCACAACACATCACCGGCATTTTTATATTTTTAACCCTTATGTGAATAACCAGTCGGAATGGCGTTGTATTATCAATGTCTATTGAGTCTCGAGCAGGAGTTGGTCTTTACACAGAGAATTGCGAACAGTAAGTGATTGTAAAAGCGGCTAGCGGGGCAGGGGTATGCTTCGACTTTGTTTTTCTATGCATGGTGGGAGAAGGAAATTCTTCGAAACCACCGAGCTGGAGCATGAAAATTGGCGCCGGGAGAGTACGCAGATTCAGCGCCGTTCGGTTGGTGCTATCCCCGAAGAAGTACACGTGCACCGCAATAGTCGAATTTATTGCGGGTCTGCACTTATGACGTAGCGTTTCGGTGAGGGCCCTCGGTGCCCTCCGCTACGCCACTATTAAGCGGCTACGATGCGGCGCGCGAAACGAAAAAAAACGATGGGCGCCAGGTGCACCGCGCATGCACCGCGAGGGGAGACGATCGAGCTCCCCGTGAACGCGCGGGAATCGCGAGACCGGTACCGTTCCGATCTCGAACGGGTCCGGCTACCACAGCAAATGGTAGAGGGGCGGTTCGGTTGACGATGGCTGGGACACGGGAGGACGGATTCGCGGACGGGTTCGCGAAAAAGAAAAATCGACTGCGTCAACAGAAAGCAATGGAAACGTTTATTTGCCGGGGAACTCTACACTGGTCCCCGAACGACGCTCGCGTGCGTTACTCTATCGAAACACCGGAACGGTGCCGCACAATCCCGCGGACACCGCTCGATTCGCCGACGGACGAAACGAAGCGCTCGCGCGGAGGCGCTAACAAAAATGGGCGCTCTCGGACGGCGAGTCGGATGTCGCGCGAACAAAAAGAGGGGAGCGTACCGGGTCTGCAGCGGTCGTTCGTGGCCAGGCGCTTCCTGGTCCCTCGGTTTCCGGGCTGCGGATCCGGGATCTCGTCTTCCTCCGGTCTCGTTCTCCTGGGGGAGCTCTCTCTCGAGGGCGTAGGGCTCTCCCGTTGGAGCTCGGCGTGGCTCCTCGTGGCACTCGTTATGCACGAACTTGTTATACTTGGGATTGACGGGGTTTCGTTCTCTCTCACACACGATACGCACTGGTCAAGATCCCTAGCTCAACTCTATAAAGCTCACTTGACGAGCGCGATCGCAAGACTCGGGGAACCATCGGGGTTCACTCGCGGAATCCCAGCGCAAGACTCTCGGCTCCGACTCGCTCGCCTTCTCGCCACGATCGCGCTCGTGACGCTTCGCGCGGCCTTATCGCGAATCGATTCGCGCGTATTTTCCGAAAGGGGCCCGAGTGCACCCTTTTTGTGACGCGGAGCGATTCTCCACGTCACAAACTCCCCCCTCCTTAGCTCGAACCCTTAGGTTCGACACGCGCCGCCTCCGACTGACTCGATTAGTCTTAAGCTAACGCGCTCCCTCGCTAGGAGAATGGTATTGGTTTAAAGTAGGGGAACGTAATTAGTTATGTCGTCCGCGCACCGGTATTTCTATTTAACAGTACTCAGGACGCGGTGCTGCCGAAGGCGGAACGGTTTCCGTCTTCGAGGTCATTTTCGAGTTGTTCGGCGCTTCCGAACACGACTCGCGGGTCGACCTCCGTTTCTTCGGCGTGACGAGCGAGACCGAAGTTACGGTTAAATTAGAAGGGTGCCAATGTATGACGTACGGCGAGGTCGAAGCTGAGAGGTCCGGCGTTAACGGATCTTCCTTCGGGACGCTCGCTGTCTTCGGGGCTTCATTTCCTCTTGTTGGTCGTCGCTCCCTCGCTCGCAGGACATTGCGTTGCCGAAGGCGGAACGTTTTCCGTTTTCGAGGTCCGTTTCGAGTCGTGCGGCGTTTACGATGACGACTCTCGGGTTGACCTCCGTTCCTTCGGCCGGTGGGTCCCATGCGATTGGCGATAGGGAAGTCGATACGGCGATCTTCCTGACGTTGGAATCCGTTGCGCGCGTTGGCCTCCTCGGGTTGGTCGTTTCCTGCCGTCGCTTCTTCGCTCGCAGGACGATGCGTTGCCGAAGGCGGAATGACTTCCGTCTTCGAGGTCCGTTTCGAGTCGTGCTGCGTTTACGATGACGACTCTCGGGTTGACCTCCGTTCCTTCGGCCGGTGGGTCCCATGCGATTGGCGATAGGGAAGTCGATACGGCGATCTTCCTGACGTTGGAATCCGTTGCGCGCGTTGGCCTCCTCGGGTTGGTCGTTTCCTGCCGTCGCTTCCTCGCTCGCAGGACGATGCGTTGCCGAAGGCGGAATGACTTCCGTCTTCGAGGTCCGTTTCGAGTCGTGCTGCGTTTACGATGACGACTCTCGGGTTGACCTCCGTTCCTTCGGCCGGTGGGTCCAATGCGATTGGCGATAGGGAGTCGATACGGCGACGGAACACGCCCTGGAAGCGAGTCTAATGTCGGGCGCTAGGTAAGGGGAAACCTACCGGCTCTTGTCGTCTACGGTGGTCCCCGATTCTCCTAGACGTCCTGTCGGTGCTCGCTTCGAATTCCCTGTGCTCCCGGTCGGGGTACGGTGTGACTTCCTGTAGTCTTGCCGACACGGTGCTCAGGCCCGAAGACCGATTTATACCGTTGGCCGCCAGTTTGTGACGTTTGCCAGTCGGTTCGCGAGACATTACGGACGGTAAGGTGTGACGTTCCCCATCTTCGGTGAAATATCCGAGTCTCTTACCGCTTCCGGGTCGACTCAATCGTATACCTTCGGTTTCTCGGATGTGGCGTGGAGTCCCATGCGACCAAGAAGTTGTACGAATTATCCGCTGTAGATAACAATGATGATGGATTTCCGGTGATTCTCTTCGGCGTTTTCCTCGGTTCCTGCGGCGCTTCCGCGGTCGAGGCGAGGATTCCGGGGAACTTGAGAGACTCCGTCTCGTCGAGATGGGGGGAGAGTCGCGTTGATCCCGCGCGACCCTCGATTTGCCGTTTCCCTTGCATCGACGGCACTGGGGATCCGGAGTTCCTTTATTGCATCGGTAGCAATAGCCCTTTAGTCGTGGCTTCGGGCACCGACGTAAGCGATGGTCGGGGCTCGAACAGTTCCAACATCTTACGTCCTCGTTGGTAGTTCGTGCGGGTCCACCCGTTATCTTCGGTCTGGTCGTGGAAGACATCAGAGCGACTCTCGAGGGTCGCGGCGAGGTTTTCGGCCGAGTCGGTCGTTCCGTGGAACGAGGAGGAACGGTGATCTTTCGTCCTGCGGCCGGGGACGGTGCGGTGATCGGAGGTCGAGGACGAGCTTCCTCCCGCTCTCTCTCTTCCCGTCCGGGCTCTCCGAGGTATGTTGTGAGGATGCGTTGTACGGCCTGATGGATCTCACTCTCTATTCGTACGCGGAGCGGGCGCGAGACACTCGCTGGGAATCCCGCAGGGTCCCGTTCGAGAGACCTTGGTCCGGGTCCATCCGCGAGTACCCTCGGCCTCGGTTCAGGTGGAGGAAGCTCCGGCTCGACGGCGATCGGTCGAACGGGCGGTTTCAGTCTCGGCGATCCGGCGTTCCGGTCGAGGAACTCCAGGCGCCCGATCGTCGTGTCGATCGGTGCTCCCACGGATGCGCTGACGATCGTGCGAGGCAGCGACTCCGTGACCCTGGTCGTAGCCGTCGATGAGAGGGGTACCCAGGGCGCGGCGGTGGCCCATAACGATGGGGTTCCGATCCCCAGTGGCACCTCAGACGCCGTCGTAATCGTCGGTGGCGTCTCGTACGCCGTCGAAGTCGTGGGTGGCGTGTAACCCCGCGCGGGCGCGTCTCCGGGCAGAATTCGAGCTTCGGAGTCGGGGAGGAGTCTTCCGAGGACGCTCCCCCCGAGGTCTTGCGGGCCGTTGGTGATCCTCCCCTGCGGTTCGAGAGAAGACACGTTCCGTTCTTCATCGCCGGGGACCTCCCCCCTCCTCGTCGGTACCTGCTGAGGCGGCTCCGGGGTAGTCCCTCCGAGGAAATCTCGAAGTTCGCCTTCGCCCATCCGATTCGTCGGCTCCCCGGCGGGTGTATCGGGACGAGCCGTCACGTCGAAACGAACGGGACCGGCTTGACGACGATCCTCCTGGACCATCGGATCTTCCTCACGCGGTGGAGCGACTTCTATCTCCGACCTCCGGGGTCGAGCGGACCTCATCTCCCTTGTCAAGCGCCTAAGGTGAGAGCATCTCCGCTCGGGTCAAGTCCGAGAACCTCGGCGAGATCTCGGAGTTCCTCGAGGGTGAAGGAGTCGTGGCTCACTCGCGAGTCACCCGACGCACTTGACATTGTCCTTTCGGTGTCGGCACCCCCGGGGATTGGTACGCGCACTCAATCCCAACGCGTGCGTGCTCGACGAATTGGTCGTCGATCGCTCAGCTGATCGAGCTCGGAATCGCGTCGATATCTCGCGGAGTTTGTGCGATGGCCGATCAGCTGCTCACACGCGTATCTGGGTCGCGGCCCGGATAACGGGGATCCGTCGCGGTTTCACCGCGGTCGGTAAAACGGATCCGCGGAGCCGCGAGCGTGTCGCAATCACGCACACTCCTTCGCTTATCGCTACGCCTACTACTACGCGTCGGTGAGCCGGGGGGAATGACCCCACTATTCGCCGTGCGCTGGGTCCGCTTGACCCCGCAACGGTCGAGTCGCTCGAACCGAACCGGATCTTACGTCGGTCTACGCGGGTCTACTTTTACGAGGTCACGCAAAAACTGTCCTCTGCCGATAAGGATTCGAATTCGCGACGTTGCGGATTAGTCCTAACGACGATTCACGACGACTAACGGTCGCGTCGAATTTATAATTCGCGGAGGAGCAATTTACTTTTCAACGGCGGCGGCCCCACGTTGGGCGCCAATTTATGACGTAGCGTTTCGGTGAGGGCCCTCGGTGCCCTCCGCTACGCCACTATTAAGCGGCTACGATGCCGCGCGCGAAACGAAAAAAAACGATGGGCGCCAGGTGCACCGCGCATGCACCGCGAGGGGAGACGATCGAGCTCCCCGTGAACGCGCGGGAATCGCGAGATCGGTACCGTTCCGATCTCGAACGGGTCCGGCTACCACAGCAAATGGTAGAGGGGCGGTTCGGTTGACGATGGCTGGGACACGGGAGGACGGATTCGCGGACGGGTTCGCGAAAAAGAAAAATCGACTGCGTCAACAGAAAGCAATGGAAACGTTTATTTGCCGGGGAACTCTACACTGGTCCCCGAACGACGCTCGCGTGCGTTACTCTATCGAAACACCGGAACGGTGCCGCACAATCCCGCGGACACCGCTCGATTCGCCGACGGACGAAACGAAGCGCTCGCGCGGAGGCGCTAACAAAAACGGGCGCTCTCAGACGGCGAGCTACGGCGCGGAGGCGAGTCGGAGGTCGCGCGAACAAAAAGAGGGGAGCGTACCGGGTCTGCAGCGGTCGTTCGTGGCCAGGCGCTTCCTGGTCCCTCGGTTTCCGTGCTGCGGATCCGGGGTCTCGTCTTCCTCCGGTCTCGTCCTCCTGGGGGAGCTCTCTCTCGAGGGCGTAGGGCTCTCCCGTTGGAGCTCGGCGTGGCTCCTCGTGGCACTCGTTATGCACGAACTTGTTATACTTGGGATTGACGGGGTTTCGTTCTCTCTCACACACGATACGCACTGGTCAAGATCCCTAGCTCAACTCTATAAAGTTCACTTGACGAGCGCGATCGCAAGACTCGGGGAACCATCGGGGTTCACTCGCGGAATCCCAGCGCAAGACTCTCGGCTCCGACTCGCTCGCCTTCTCGCCACGATCGCGCTCGTGACGCTTCGCGCGGCCTTATCGCGAATCGATTCGCGCGTATTTTCCGAAAGGGGCCCGAGTGCACCCTTTTTGTGACGCGGAGCGATTCTCCACGTCACACACTTTGTCCGAGGAGAGCATAAAATGCAGAGGGTTTCTGTTGCCTCCCGCGAGGCTCCTGAAATCTGAGCACAAATCCCTTCGCTTGCGACCCGGCGCCTATCACTCTCGCTAGACTGAGTTACTATCTATTTAGCCGGTCAAATAGACTGAAGTTTCTGTGGCAGTAAATTTTTATCGTGTATCCACTGCAATCTAGCTAGATTTATTTTTCTCAACCGAGATTCTAGACTAACTCTCGCTAGATTGTTCTCAATGCTGTGTCCACTTGAGTAAATCTAGCTGAAAACGAAAGAACACGTTCGCCAGTGCGCATTTGTATTTATAATTGTAATAGTATTAAACGGTACAAACCGTTGTGTCTAATTCAAAAAGCGCATTTAGTTTACTCCCTCTAAACTCTGCCATCAGTCGCTGTTCCGTCTCGCGATAAACGGAATTCGACAAAACGGTTCGTACCGTTTAATGGTATCACAGTCATAAATACAAATGCGCACTGGCGCACGTATTCTTTCAACGGATGCGTGGTCCATCCTTCCTATCGCATACTTTCTACAAAGAAGAATTTCGATGTTTCACATCTAACAATTTTTCTATACAAACGGTATTTAAATGTTATCTTTTAACGTGCTAACCAATGATCAATCAATCCTCATGCTTTCATTAATGAGGGTAAATACTGCTTCGTACACCGATACAGTGAGCGTGAAGTAGTAAGTGGTTAAGCCAGGGCTCGGTGAAAGGGGACCATCGAGTCGTAGCGGAGAGAGCCGATGCGTCCCGAGTTGGTGACCGTTGCCTCTATATCTATATATAGAATAGATATAGATATAGAGGCAATGTTGAACGTTCGCCTGGCCTTAGCGTATTTAGCCACTCCAGCGACGTTTCACGAGCAGCCGGTCTCACCCCCGAAGCGCGGCATAAGATGTTTCACATCAAAAATCATCTCTGAAACACAGTGCTTTGAGAACAAATTTTTTGGAAAAACGCGTCGTGCGCGCGCGTTCCAAGAGTGTCTGGAATTAGCGTACATTATATCACCAATGCTTCGATAGCGCAACGGTCAAGTTGCCGGGCTGGGAGTCTCGATGGCGTGGGTTCAAATCTTGTTGGTTTTTTCTTCTTCTTTGTTAACTCTTTTTTTCATTTGATTGCAACCCATTCTTGTTATAGAAAGTGGTTTGCATTATCGTATAAAATAATAGTTTCAATTTTGTTCATAGTTTTACATTTTTTGATGTGTAAACATCTATGCTATGGCTCTACGGTGGGACCTTCCTGGGAAATCGAGCGTCAGACGTAAGCCGTGTACATGTGACTGCGTCAGTGTGTGTGTGGCGCTACTGCGCATACTATTCGCGCAAGCTGGATTATCTCAACGGGAAAACATTTTAGAGAAAAATGTTTAATATAAAACTTTAAGGATTTTCCCGTGGCTACCCAGTGGTCGTATTGGATTTGACCTTGACCGTGACCTTTAAGGTAATATCAAATGCCTTCCTAAACCGTTCATCCGATTGCGATTAAACTTTGGGGAATGGTTGGACGCATGCCCGCGAAGGTTTCTGAGTTAGTAAATCTTATACAGGGTGTTCAAAAAGTACCGGTACGAATGATTATTATGCCTTCCTAAACCGTTCATCCGATTGCGATGAAAATTTGGGGAACAGTTGGACGCATATCCGCGAAGGTTTCTGAGTTAGTAAATCTTATAGAGGGTGTTCTAAAAGTCGAACTATACTTGACCTAAATTTGACCTCCGCTGACAATAAAGGTAACATGAAAAAAATGGTCAAGGATACATTTGAACGTGAAAAAAAAATTAATTTGACCTTGATATAACCTTGAAGGTCATGGTCAAGGTCAAATCCAATATGACCATTGCGTAGCCCGGGAAAAATACTAAAAGTTTTGTATTAAAAATGTATTTAAACAATGGTGGACGGACAAAATCAATCCATAATCTACCCGTGCGAAGCCAGGACGGGCTGCTAGTAAGTTATAAATCTAATATAATAATAATAAATATTTTATTATAGAAAAAATTCAACTTCTTTATGTCGAACTACGACGTCATATTCCCCAATTAAACTCGGACCGCAGATAATTGTAAGATATTTACACATCCTCCGTGAGTACAACGGCACTCACACCTTTTTTTTTCTCCCTCATTGAGGTTAACCAATACTGCCGTGCTAAGACAGGAAGTCGTATCTACACTTTAATACATTACGGTATGTTCAAATAGCCAAAAAAGCAAAAATCGATGTTTTTGCACATACGACTTCCTATCTTAGCAGGGCAGAATACCATTTATGAGAACAGTTGGAAACATCGTTGCACTTTTTTTGCTCTTACATTTTGTTATGGGAATTTTTGGCTGCCGAAAATTTTGTTCGTGATTTTCGATGATAATTGTCGAAAAAGCATTTGAAACACTGAATGAAACAATGAAATTTGCTTTTCCATAACGCTTTTAAAGTGTAAATGTGCGTGTGGCAAAATCCCATTCGTCAAAATAAATGCTTATGGTGTCAAAATACGGTGTGCTTCAAATGTTTTTTCGACAACTATCACCCAAAATTATGAACAAAATCTTGGGCAGCCAAAAATTCCTATGACGAAATGTAAGAGTAAAAAAAACGCAATGATGATTCCAACTGTTGTTACAAATAATATTGGTTCACCTCAATAAGGAAGAAAATAATGTAAAACTATGAAAAACATTGAAACTATTATTTTATTCGGTAATGTAAACCACTTTCTATAACAAGAAGTGGTGCAATCAAATGAAAAAAAAAGAGTTAATAAAGAAAAAAGAAAAAAAAACAACGAGATTTGAACCCACGACATCGAGACTCCCAGCCCGGCAACTTGACCGTTGCGCTATCGAAGCATTGGTGATATAATGTACGCCAATTCCAGACACTTGGAAGGCGCGCGTGACGCGATTTTCAAAAATTTGTTTCTTCAAGCACTGTTCAATGAAATTGAATCAATTTTTGTCACTCAGTGTCAAATACTCGGTTTCATGGGCGTCCTCGACGCATGTGAAGTCATCTTTCACACACCAATTCGTGAAAAGTTGCGCAGTGCGTGAAATAACCTGCGCAGTGCGTGAAATCGTCAATCTCGTATTTGACACTTAGTGACAAAAAATAGAATTCGTTATTCGGTTGTTTCGCGCCGTTCTAACGAGTGTGATTGCCGTACTCGCTTCGCTCGTGCGGCAAACTTCACACTCGTTAGAAACAGCGCTTCACGTCCTAATAACGAAAATAACTATTTGTTGATCAACCAAAAATAGGACCGTTTACCTAGGAGGCGCTGGAAAGAAGCTAATGGAAATAAGATAATGCACACTGCCTGGGCTACTAGGTTGGCGAGGTATTCATGGTCACGATGCTACGAATCCCCTGCAACGGAACAGTTACTCCGAAACGCCGAGACCAACCTTCTGCCTCACTAACACTCGCAGACAACTGCAGCAGCGCGCGCACACAAACGTCTATATGTTTGGCACAGTTTGTATAGTCAGTGGTGATCATCGCATAAATCTCCTTCCTTTTCAATTTAGCATATCTTACAAACCAGATGAGACACGTTGAATTGCTATTTATCTTTTTATTCAGAAACAATCCAAAATAAACGATGGTATAATTTAAAAAATTTTTAATTGCAAATTTCTATGTAAATTCAAGCATTTAAAACTTTACAAATCAATCATGTGTAAACAACAATGAAAATCAAAATTTCGTTTTGCTAGGAAAAATGAGATTTTTCTAAGCGGGTTACAAAAAAGAAAATTGCAAAAATCTTAATTTTTGGATTTGTTATGAATATTTGAACATTTCAACTCATCTGGAGGTCCTAGCTTGTTAGGCGTTGAAGATAGGGTAAAAAGTGTAATAGTTTTTTTGTAGACAATTTTATTATCTACAACTTTTGTCTTAACTATTTTTCAATAGATCACGTAGTTTTCAAAATATTAGCGAAGAACCGATTTTTTCAACAATAAATAATTTTTTTACACACTTCGCCGGGGGGGGATTCTTCTTTTAATATGTTCCCTCCATTAATAACATCAAAACACACCTTTTCCCAAGTTTTCGCCATTATGTCTCATTTTTCGATTTAAACGGAAATTTGACTGGACTATTTATGACTGTCCCGTCGGGACGCGTCGTTTGACACCAAGGATTCGAAGGGAAGAATCCCCACCTGTGCGACGCGCCGCTCTAGTGTGCGGTAGTACATTTATTTGTATGTGTTTTATCCAGTCGGTATTTTGACGCGACGCCCAAGTGTGCGGTAACCTTAATTCTCCCCCGCGATCCTGCGATTTCGATTAACGGCTCCGCGAGACGCAATTATGTATAAGAGACGCCGGCAGCTCGCGTTGAGTGCCTCGTCGCGCTTCGCTTTCGACGTGACGGCGAAGGCGGTCCGATTCGCGTACGGATAAAATGCGTGCAAAAAAGCGAGGTGAAAGCGGCTCGCCCGGCGTCCGGTTCTTCGAAAAACTTCCCGGCGCGATTTCGCGCGACCGCGGCGATTGCTCACGATGCGACCGGCGTGCACGAACGCAGCGGCGGACGCAGTGGTGGACCGACGAGAGAGGGTCGTCGTTTTCAAGGCTTTATTTAACTCATGGCCTGCTAAAGCGCGGATAACGGATAACATTGCGCACAGTCGAAAAAACGCGTTACATAATATAGGCGATGCTGCCACACGTGCCGTGAAACGTTAAAGGCACCGAGTTATCGAACCGAGTTATCGAGGGCGAGGAGCTGATGCAGGTCGTAATAGTGTTGCGCGTGTTGCCGCCGCGCCGCAGCTGCCCGCTTGTGCTGTCGTATACCATTTGGTATAGCACCTGTAGACGCGGCAATTGTAAGGGTGTACCTTGGCTACCTTCTTGCCTCACGTGAGGCTTTGTTCCATACCCTCGACGCGGTGAAGCACAGGGTGTCGAAGATGAACGCGTTAGATGAATTTCGTGTCAAGAGACTTCACTGAGTCTCGTCACCGAGACCAGATATCGACACTTTTAAAGCCATTTCTCGTGAAACGTTTTATCGTTGGTAGAGAAAGGCTCGCTAAATTTAATTCAACTAGTCTAAGAAGTATTTCAAGATACTAATGCGAATTGAACTCTAGTGTCCTTCTACTAATGCGAATCGAATTCTGAGTGTCCTTCTACTAATGATTCTTAGTTGAACCGTTGCAACTCTGGCTCCTTGTTGCAGCTCGATGACGCTCGTACGATGATCGAAGAAGTACTCTGCTGCTGAGCTAATCGAGCCGTCTTTTATGCACAAGCTCGTTCCTAGTCCCGAACCAATCACAGCCCTTCCTGAGTATCGCTACCAGGTAGATTGGTACGGTCGTCCATGCGTCATCAGGGGTGCCTCGTCACAGCCCGCCACACAGTGTTTCAAATCTCGAAAAATCCGGCGAAATATCAAGGAGATGTCGGATTCGATTGAAAATGTGTATACGGGGGTTTTTTGGGTCGCTGACAACGAATCTGGAATCCAAATTCCGATATTCAAAATGGCCGACATTTTTAGTAAGTAAATACTTGTTGGATTCGATTGAAAATCAGTGTGAATAAAACAGATTGCTTCGGATACATAGATTATGTTTATTATATAGTTTATTATAAGAAAGTAATAGTTTAGTAAAGTAACTTATTTAAATACAAGATAAAGCCAAAAATACACTAATTTAAGAATATATGTCAACGGAATTATCTCCATCACTTGATATGCTCATAATGTCATCGTCATGCGTCAGCAGGGTACGGAAAACCATCGGAAGACAGCAACAGCTTGATCGCGTCATGTGATAAGTTTTTGCTCTTCTTGGGACTTATTTTTCTAAGGCTTGAAACTAGAGGATCCGAAGATGCCATAAGCCAATGGAAAACATCTTCCATGGTTTTCTTTCGATAAATTTTTCGGGAGAAGTTCTCTCGATATTTTTTAAAATCTTTATTTCTAGCCTCCTGCGCTTCTTCGGATAATTCCCCAATTGGAAGCTCGGCTGCCTCTATTATTTGAGACCCGTGGATAAGAATTTTGTGCACGGTTGTCGGCATGTAAAACCACGGATATTTCTGCACAAAAAATACCGCTGTACTCACGCAGTAATTGTTGAAAGCAGCTATGTTTACGGGAAAGCAGCATGCGAGTACTTGTAAGATAACATGGAATCGGTTTATTAGCTCAACATCCACTCCTAAAATTTGAGCAGAAACATCTGCAGCTTCAAAGAAACGCCTAGCAGTATTGCCATCGTTTGAGCTTCCAAATCCCTGCTTCGGAATATCAACTTTCAGAGATAATTTCGTTTTAAACCCATTCTGAATGGTTTTCTTCCTTTCCGCGACTATCTCTTTAGCTTCTTTCCCGCGCGCTTGCCACTGCTTAATGCCTAGCTTGTACCCAATATGCAGACAACATTCAAATAAGCGAATCCACGCATGCAACGAGGACAAGCCAAAACACAAATATGAAGAGTCGATTTTTTTTTCACGAACAAGCTCAAGGTTATTGAAATCTTTTGACTTGGCACCGCACAAATAGCACCTCATTGTCGAACTTGTACCAGTTACCGAATAGCACACTTTACCATCGATCATGGTGAAGAACATTTTATAATCAATTGCAATCGATTTTCCATCAAAAACAGTTTCGTAGGGAATAAGACGTTTAATTTGTTCGTCAATAAGCTGCTTTTCGTTTCGAATCGACTCTACAGTTTCATGCGCAAATTGTACCTTTATAGGTCTGCAATAGCGAGGAGACGAAGGTCGCGGATTTTTCCACACCTGTATTTCCATTTGCGTTTTTTTGCACGTGGCAACAATTCGCAATGGATCTAGCGATACAAGGAAAATATTCGCGTCTGAGCTATTCTCATCGCTAAAACTCTGTTTATATTCGCTTTGCCCAGAACTCCCATCGCATCCCCATTTTGCAATTAATGTAAGATTTGCTACTGTTTCCGGATCTAACGCTTTAATGACATCACTTTGTGCCAGTACAATCCTTTCAGATGTGTGATCTAAGAGTTGCTGTAATTTTACTTCCGCGCTGGTCTCAGTTATCTCGATTCCCGATGGGTAACAGCGCTTTTTGGCGTCTAAAACTTTGTGATAAGAGGGATATATAGGGGCATCATACTGTATCGTGAGTTTTCTGTGATTTAAATAAGCCGATACAGTTAATTTAGACTCGACAATTAGTGACAATGCGACTTCAGGAGGCATTTTAACGGGACATGGAATTACCGATTTTTTTAAAGCGGCTTGGAACTTTGCAGCTCGCGTTGGTGACTTTGTTATAACATCCTTCACAACATTTGAAGCTTCAATAGCCCCGGATTTGCGTAGGCCCAATTGAGTTGCATGCGCCAGCTGTGCAGTGCTGTTGGTTGAGAGCAATGCTTCCGATTTACGTCTCTTTGATCTCTCACTAGCTTCTCCAAACGTCGAGCGAGGTCGACCCGATGTACCCGGGTCCGGGGAAAACGACGGTGAAGGTGCAGACCGTTTTCCAGATATTTCGACTCCTTTGGTCACGGTCGTTAAGGAATTCTGCAAAGTAAACAACAACGTTGTAGTCTAAGTTATTAGATTCATGCGTGTAATAGTGTGCGCGCTTGTATTTTACAGTAATCTCTTCATCGTTCTCACCGTAATAGTTATTGTTGCGTTTAGCCAATTTTCATATTTTTTATGAAAAGATCCAACTGTTCTATTAACTGCTTGCCACTTCGATCTCATTCTGCTCAACAGCATTTTTAGAGAAGCCTTTTCATCTGCATGTATTTCGAAATGAGCTCCAATCTTAGAGTACACAAATTTTTGTCGACTATTGAAAGCTGCTCATTTAAACTCAGCTTAAAATTGTCCTTAATCATGTGGAATATTTCATTTCTAGTGTACACCACACGCCCGGTATCTGAACCTGTAATATGAACAAAATGTAATTTAACGTGGAACAAAAGAGTTATACAATACATTACAATTGAAGACACCTTACAAATACATTGAAATATCGTTTATTTGAAACGTATCAAAATTTCATTTTCGCTTGACCGATTAAGCGAAAATGACTCCTACAGTCTTATGACATGCTGTGCGTTTATACCTATGCACGAGCGTACGGCTCGACATAAAGTTGGTTGGAATTACGATAGGCAGCTATAGGCAGCTACTTCTTGCAATATTTGATGAAAAATAGTCTAACCTACATATTGCATTTTAAGAGAAAGCGGTAATAAGCTGTAATAAAAGTATAGCTCTATAATACGACACGTTCGATTGTAAGTTTAAGATTATGAAAAGCCGATCTTGTACATTTTTTTTAGTACGGATTAAATCAACATCTATTAAAAAGATATATATATTTAAATTCTACATACCTTCAGGGACACTCTCCATCAAACCGCATAAAAATCGGACACACCAAACACAAAATATACACTTTCAAAGAACTGACACTATTTCGGAGTAACTCGGCCTAACCAGCTTCGTTCCACGAGCGTCAACTTTGAACTGATGTACAACAGCAGGTATACGAAATTAGCCTTTTGGGTTTCCGGCATAGTGCATGGCAAAGCCCTCCCTGTAATATTCTACCGTTACTTACATTAAAAGAAAATATCGATTTTTCCGATTTCGCCGGAATTTTCGACATTTGAAACACTGTGCGCCATCCCATTAGCTGGTAGATTGGTACGGTTGTCCATGCGTCATCGGGGGTGCCTCGTTAATGGTCCGCTATACCTGGGTTATTTCTGTCACGAAACATTCCTCACGCTAGGTAAATTTTTGAAAATCATTTTTCTTTTTAGGTTCCACTATAATTCTCGGCGGATTTTTGAAGTGAAACTTCTTTGCTGAGGGGGCTACAATTTCCCAGCGTCACAAAAATTGGGTATCGCGTGAGGGGAATAGCTGGGTACGTGGTGGATGGACCGGCAGAGGAGGAGAGTGCGTCAACGGCGACACTGCGGCCCTTCGTACACTACGCTACGCAGGTATCCGATACTCGACGACTCAAGCACGCTTATCCAGGCAAACCTGAGTGCACATGTGGTCGCATGTGGTCACATGTGGTCACATGTGGTCACATGTGGTCACATGTGGTCACATGTGGTCACATGTGGTCACATGTGGTCACATGTGGTCACATGTATACTCAGGTTTGCCTGTTTTTGTTTTTTCTTCTCGACAGCAAATGCTAGTACAATTGAAGGGTTTCTTTCAAAAACAACATTTGTCAAAAACGCCAATCCATGTATAATAATGAAAGAGTAGGCACCACTACACGGCTAAATACAACGAAAGAGTAGGCATTATTACCAGTACTACAGGGATTGGCGTTTTTGACAAATGTTGTTTTTGAAAGAAACCCTTCAATTGCTAAACACGCTTCATCCATTATGCAGTGAAACGACATTTCGACTTCCTTTCATGTATTGACAAAAATACTTTCAAAATGTACTGACGCCAGTCTAAAGTTAGACAAATGTAAACGCCACGAAAATATTGATGGAATGATTCAATACTTTTAACATCAATACTTGAGGGGCCTGCGGTCAAAATCGGCTAAGTAACATTTTTATCAAAATAAGTTTTTTTGTATTTTCGGGTTATCTTATCTGACGCCGACATAAAGCAAGTTCAGAAACTCGGAAATCGTGATTAGTTTTTTTGATGTGAAACATCTAATTCTGCGCTACGGCGGTGAGAACGGCTGTTAAGACTCCGGTAAACACGCGGGATTCGGCGAATGCCGAGCAATGCTCGCCGATGTCACGAGGTTTTAAGCAAATGCCGAATGTGTACACGGGTTATTCGCTGTTTGCCGATGCCCAAATGTATTGTTCGCTTGGTTCCCGTAATCAAACAGAGTGGCTAGACATTCGATATTCGTCGAACACCGAGCGACTGCTCGGCGAATCCCGAATGTGTACACGGGTTGCTCGCTGTTCGCCGATGGTCGAATGTCGTGCTCGTCCAAATATTCGCCGTTCCCGTAGTTTGTCGGTCTTTCGTGGCACATCAAAGGAAACGAATAGTCGTAAACACACCCCACTTCATTATAATCGCCAATCTAGAGTTAATTCCACCGTCGGTCACAATAACAAGGCAGGCGGTCTGTATCCGCGAATCTAGACTACTAATGAGTTCGCAGTCCCCCACCTTTTCCGAGTCGGACGAATGGTAATGAACCGTTTCTCGCAATACCCATTCAAATAGATACTGCTATTGATGATACAGCATTGATTTTTTAAAAAGTTGGAGCATACGTGCAGAGAAATTGAACAAGTTGCAGTTTGTTTTGAGAAGAAAAAAATCTTTACAGTCGGCCGGGATTTTGGTTGAAGGACTTGATATAACAATTTGCTTTGGTTTCGTTCCTTTCGATCGTATGCAGTGGCAAAATCTCCGAAAGTATTATATTTTTGAAATTTAATTTTATGCACTAGTGACATTTCATCGAAAATACAAACTTTCGAATGACTAGATTTTATTATTTGCTGAAAAGTGTTGTTTCCACATGCATGTACTCTTTGAATGGGGAAATGACATGAATTTTAAATCATTTGGAATTTCTGCTTAAGGCGATGTAGTAGCCTTCTTAAGATGATATCAAATAATTTTTTCCCAAAAAACGGGCAACAAGCGAAATATTTGTAAGTTTGTTTCGCAGCGGAACGCCTACTTTGTCACGTGATCGAAAACGCTTCGTGAGTGGCTAGTCGGCTGGGTGACGTCACGGATCGTCCGCGGCAGCCGTAGTGTCTATTGCGTAGACTGCGTATGTCGGTCGTGAAAGTGTTTGCAGTGTATATTGTACTTTCAAACGCATTAGATATTGCTACTCGTACAAGGCAAAAATGGTGGAACCTGGTTTTGTTCAGGGGCAGTCCGATAATTTGCCAAAAATTGACTCGTTTATGTTGTCCAGTTTTATAGCAGGCCAGTCAGACTTTGTTAGCGCTGAAATAAGAGGCGTTAAAGCTGCCAGGTTAGTATGACCATAATTTTCATTATTAGTAGGTACCCCTTTCTGAATGCTAGATGCTCACCTGCCACATGTGCCATAAATCGTATAGATAGGTAACATTAAAATAGCTAATTATCAACATCTATTACAGATCGGCGCGTGAAAATTACGGAGACAATGCAATCGATAGAGTTTGTGTCACAAAAACGTTAACCGAAGTTGTAGCGCAAAATATTAAGAGTTAATCGTGCTATAAATATTTAAAAATCATGGATTGACGCTTGATGGATATAATTTGCTTTTGGGGAACATAACAATGGTCCAACATTTGTTGCTACGGATTAAGGAAAAACCCCAACAGAAAACCTTAATCAGACCAAATAATCAGTATCATTCAATCTTAAATCTATGCTGATACATATATAGTTTGTAGATACAAATTACTCTTATATTCTACACTAAAAAAAAGAGATTAAAAATTATTCTGTTAGAAGGATAATCTGAGTACGAAAGGTAAAATAGATCAAAAATTATCCTTCCAGAGTTTAAAATTTAACCTTCTTTAGGATAATTTGATCTATTTTACCTTTCGTACTTAGATTATCCTTCTAACGGAATAATTTTTAATCTTTTTTTTTTCTCAGTGTAATAAGATCACACCAAATCTCTCGATTCGAACTTATTCGATTCTCTTCGAATGTCTTTATTTCGTGGAATTGCGAAGTACAACTTATCAGGTGCAGTTACCGAAGTATTTCTGCACTTTGGTACGACACAATAATAATGTCTTCGAGACGGTTTTTTTTCTGCGACACTATCGGTCATATTAAAGTAGGTACGTGGCACAAATTCTACAGTTCTTAATTAACCAAACTCTGGGAAAATCTGAACGAAGAATGCTCACAGCGCCAACTGCAAGCGGTAAACTTGTAGCCGGCTGGCGACTAGGTGACGATCCGTGACGTCACATCTGCTATCTGCATTCACCGCGCCGTTTCTTGTGGGCGGAGCTAAGCCGATATTTCAAAACGGATTTTTGAGCTTATTTTTCGCTTAATTTCATTTCTTCAAAAACCACCTTGTTTCTAATGTTATTGTCTTTCAACACAACATCATAACAAAATTCATGTCATTTCTCCATTGACCCCTTTTATATTCAGGTATACGGGTCACGGGGACTTTTAAACCGTCAGGCGCGGGCCTCGTAGACTGTCAGATAGTGACAGATTCTGGTGCCCCATTTTCGCATACATGCCTCGAAGAGGATTGAAAAGTACTTCGATGCTGAGTAGAATAAAGTGAAATTTACGAATGGCCCTTGGGGATAACATATGGAAAATTAGATTTTTCTTAACAAAAATAAAAAGCGTCTGTTGCCCATTTTCTCACGCATTCCTTGTTCACTAAATGATTCAATAGAACCTGGCTTCGGAAAACCAAAGGTATGGGTGTTGCAGGTGGCTAAAGGGTTGAAATAAGGGCGTAATCTTGTAAGAAAAAATCGAGATTTTGAGTGATTTTCCCACACATGCCTATTGGAAGTATGGAAATGTACATCGTAACTAGCCCGAAAAAAATATTGACATGTGTGAGTGGCGCGAATGGATAAGTAGATACATTTTGGAGTCGTAAAAGTTAACGGATGTTTTTTCGATTTCTCAGTTATTTTGCCATGCATGCCTTTGAAACTATAGACTATTATTGATGTGTCAGACATTAAAATAAAATTGGCATGACTATCGGATGTAGACGGAACGAAGACTTGAGTCGGAAAGTTGCAGGAAAATTGTATGCAAATGGCCGCCATTTTCCCACGCATGCCTTTTGATATATGCTTAAAAAAGTGATTTTAAGTGTATATAACAAAAGACTTGGGTGTCGGACGTGGCTATCATATTAATTAAACATAATGTATTGAAGAAAGAGCTGACAGAAAAATTCTAGACATATTGCCGCCATTTTCCCACGCATGCCTTTTGACATATGCTTAGAAAAACTGGAGAATCGATGATAAAAAAGAGTACGAAACTGAACGTTTTGAATTAAATAAGAAATACGTTTTTGACCCACTAGTAAGAAGTTCTTATAGCATGAAATATACTTGATTACCCTACATATCTCTTTGAAGGATTCTACAGGAAAAAAAAACGAAATCAACATTAGTAATCGACTAGATTGGCGATTATAATGAAGTGGTAAGAACCGACCTTCCGAGTCCACACCGCTCGGCATTCGCCAAGTAAAGCTGTCGCTCGTTGCGACTCGTTAATTGCGACGTCCGATAATTAACCTTTCCAGGAAAGATTGACGGGGCTGCAAGCTCAATAACAGCCTAGATTCATCGAAACATACCTCTCGTCTCGCTATTGCGACGGATGGCGGGATTAACTCTAAATTTAATTATCGCGATAATAATAAACGGTAAGAACCGATATAGACGTCCGCTTAAGGTGCGATGGAACATTGCTATTATAAAAATTGAAAAAATGTGCTTGTAATATTACATCGATGCGTATGGGAATAACGTTCAGCTATAACTAAAGAAGCACTGTGTAAACGCTGCATCCGAAGTATTCGTTCAGGATGCTCTCTCGACTTTTGCAAATAACTCCGAAACTTACATACATTTTAATTACATTGAAGAAGTTTGCACTAATTTATAAGTCTCAGGTAAGAACGGACCTTCCGAGTTGACACTACTCGGCGTTCGCCGGGTAGAGCTGTCGCTCGGTGGTCATCGAGCGTTCGCTCCGTATTCGCCAAATTCTGAATGTTCGCGGGCTCGACCTTAAAGCCTCGTTGACATCAGCGAGCATTGCTCGGCATTCGCCGAATCCCGCGTGTTTACCGCCGCCTTTAGGTAAGGGTGGCGACGTAGAAACTCCTGGCGACACAGGCATGAGAGGACACAAAACTCGGGAAGCATCGGCTCTTTCCGCCACGACTCGGCGGTTCCCTTTCCCCGAGCGTTAGGCCGGGTGTCCACCGGACAATCGGGCCGATCGCTGAGCACTTGGGTATATATACAGTAATTCCCATTGGTAACGCAAGTATTTGAATTTCCCTAACATTTGACTTTGGTAGTGCTTGGAACGGTGCTGTAGTTAGAGTTGCCTTCAGAAGAGTGGGCTGCGTTTTTACGAGCCGTGTTTCGAGAGCGAAAAGTGTGAAACCTTTGATTTTCCGGGAACTGTCAATTCGGGAGATCGAAGCGACTAACCTCGAAATTAACTGAATTTGTAAATAATGGTAAATAATGTGTAGAAGTGATGAGAAATAATCAGACAGGTTTCGAAACATGGCTCGTAAGAATGCAGCGCACTCTTCTGAAGCCAACTCTAACTGCAGCACCGTTCCAAGCACTACCAAAGTCAAATGTTAGGGAAATTCAAATACTTGCGTTACCAATGGGACATACTGTATATATACAGCTTGGGTATATATAGATATATCCAAGTGCCCAACGATCGGCCCGATTGTGGTCGGCCCGATCCGGTGGACATCCGGACTTAGCTTCACACTTACTACTATACGCTCACTGTATCGGTGTCTGAAGCAGTATGTACGGAGCGTTCTCTATAGCGCTCGTGCATGCCCGAGTGGTTTTACAAAGTGAGCTTTTATACAGGATGTCCCGCGCAGAACCGACCAATTGCAGGGATCTTGAAATTTACCTTCGGCCGGGCTTGGTCGGTACTCGAGTCATTTAAAGTTGGTGTCAATTCGGGAGATTGAAGCATCTAACCTCGAAATCGTGAATTTGTGAATAATGGAAATTACTCATCGTTATTCAAAAATTCACGATTTCGAGGTTAGACGCTTCGATCTCCCGAATTGACATCAACTCTAACTACCGACTCGACTTCTACTGGTATAAATGACTCGAGTACCGACCAAGCCCGGTCGAAGGTAAATTTCAAGGTCCCTGCAACTGTGCGGTTCTACGCGGGACATTCTGTATACCCAGCATCTCAGTTTCTGTCGCTAGTGACTTTCTAAAATGTCATTTTTAAACATACGAGCTAATGAACAATTACTTCTCATGCCCTCATTAGCTACGGTGGCGTTTACCCTCATTAGTGAAAGCATGAGGATTGATTAATCATTGGTTAGTACGTTTAAAAATAACATTTAAAATTAGAAACAGCCTCGGCTGCTACCATTACTGGGATAACTGTTGCTGACACTAACATAATTGTAGAAGTCCGCTAATTTATCATATATTTCTAAATATATCTATTATTGTAGGAGGGGTAATATGTACAGAGCGCGAATAACCTAGAACTAGGGTTTATTCGTGACATGGGAATACAAATGATAGCGTGTGAGTGGGGAAAAAGAAGATCCCAGGAGGGATCGAGCTCGGAAAAGCGTCGGAGAGGCTGCCGGTCGGGCTGCTCGAAGGCGGTGCGGGGGCGTCGTCCTCAGGAACGGTTGCGTCGGTCCTGGCGTGCCGGGTGCTGCTCGCGTCCCGGGAATCGTCGTCAGGCCGGAGGCGAAGGTGACTTGTCCACGAAGAGGGTCGCCGGGTAGGCGAGGCGACGTGAGAACGTCGGTTGGGGCGGCGAGGACGCTAGGGTGTTCGCGGAGCGAAAACTGCCGCTAGCAAACCTCAAGCCGGGACGGCGCGGCGTAGGGCCGCTAGAGATCTGCGAGCGAGAGGGTGTTCGCTGAGCGAAAACTTCCCTCTCGGTTGCTCGAGAGTCGATCGGTGAGCCACGAGAGTTGCGATGTTCGCTGAGCGAAAACTGTCGCCACTCGTGGGGAGGACGTTCGACTACTAGGGTGTTCGCTGAGCGAAAACTTCCCTAGGGCGTTCGACTGAGACTGAGGGATAGTGGTATTCGCTGAGCGAAAATTTCCACTATCGTGACTCAAGTTGGTCTGCCGGCGATGGTTAGTGTCTGTGTCGAAAAGTGTATGTTGACCCTCAGGTGCAACAACTCGCCCGTACCCGACTTTCGCCATACCGGAGGTGTTTAAATAAAATATGTGCGCCATAATGCACACCCTTATCCAGCTCGACCTCCTGCGAAAAGTACGCAGTCATAATTTGCTGGTATAGGAAAAACCCCGTCTTGGCCCGTTAGGGTTCACAATACGAGAGGGAAGCCGGCCCTCTTGATGGGCAGTGACCGCTTAGCCGACCACCCAATTGCCGGGCTTCGAAAGGCCCGATGATTCGGTGGCCGTTTACCAGCGAGGGCCCCGGGGAGGCGGGTCACCTGCAGCGTGCACGGCTCCTACCTTCACCCAGTTCGCCCAGCAGCGTGAAGGCATAGCACCGCTGAGCTAGCCTGAACCCCGTTCGCTCACCACGTATGATGCATGGCTAATCGGCGGGTACCACGAGGAGGTGGGGCAGACTTGATTAAGCGCACGACCACTTCACCCTTACGAAGATGGGTTTCCACCTCTCCCTCGAGCATCATGATTTGCACTCCACTGTTAGCACATCTTGGAGACACCATGAGGTGCTCCAATTCACAATGTGGGATTCGTCATTTGTGTCAAGGCGGACCTTGACACATCCAAAAGCAAAAGTTACATGACCACTGGGCCGGTCGAACCCAGGGCCCTCCACTATTAGCATAATCGGTGACATCCAAGGATGACCCGTCGCAAGGTGGGATTCGTCATCTGCGCTAATGAAAACATTAGCGCATCCAAGGCAACTGGACGCTACGAGTTCGAGGCTTCCACCACCTCACCGAGCCGGCGATGTTTTTTTTTTTTTTTTTTTGAAGAGGGCGAGGAGGGGAATCTTCCTAAGACACCCAAGATGTTGGTAGGGTAGAGAGAGAGAGAGTGTCGGATTTTTACCGACTAAACCCCTCCTCGAGGTTACCAACCCATGGGGTTAGAAACCAAGTAGAAGACGAAAATGGCGGCGAAGATGAAAATTAATAGAGGGCCCAACAACTAGATGGGGCCGAAGGCGCTAATGGCGCGGCTGCGAGGCTAGGGGGAACGGTTTAGGTTAAGTGACGAAATTAATTGAATTTCTTATTTAATAAGAATACAGGGCCTACGGACTTTGTCCTTGGCTCTGCTTGAGTAGTTGCTAAGTGCTTTGATAGAGGGGTTGTTGTGGGACTTGATGGATTTACGAAGGTTACCAGCATACTTTAAATCGGCTGTATCGAGAGAAGGAAGTCCGGTTTCACGGAGCAGCTGGGCGTTCCTAATGAACCAAGGGAAGTTTAGAGAACTTCTGAGGAGTCTCGTGTAAGTACGGTGAAGTCTAACTAGCGTCCTGGGCGAGGCCGATCCCCAAACGGGAATGGCATAAGTGCAAATGCTCCTAATTAGCGCGTTGAAAAGGCCCGGACCTTGGTAACCTGAGAAATATTTCTGTTATTGAAAAATGGTTTCAGGGAGACGTACGCACCGATGGCTTTGCCGCGCACGGAAGAGATCTGCTTAGACCAGTTTAATTTTCTGTCAAAAGTAACCCCTAAATATTTGACCGAGTTACTCCACGGAATGCGGTGTTTTTTAACAGAAAGGGGGTCCGGAGGGATATTACGGCGAGAGAAGAAGATTGCCTCTGATTTGGCTTCGTTGAGGGAGAATCCCCACATATGATACCAGTCGAGGAGTACGGGAAGGAATTTGTTGACTACTGTGGAGCAAAATTTCTTAGTTTTGGAAGAATATAACAGTGCGACGTCGTCGGTATATTGTGCGGTTATTATCTTGTCGTGGGTGGGAATGTCGTGACAGAACAGATTGAATAGAGTGGGCGAGAGTTTGGAACCTTGAGGGACTCCAGCCGTGATAGGTTGCGCATCAGAGAGGCTTTTCCCCGAACGGACTCTGAATGATCTATCTGTGAGGAAGGAACGTATTACGCCAATTAGATAGTGGGGGAGTTTTAGATGGATTAATTTAAAGATTAGACCGTCATGCCAGACTCTATCAAAGGCTTGTTTGGCATCTAGCAGGAGCATTGAGGTGTGCCGAGCCGGCGATGGCTCACCGACCGTCTAATATACCCCGTTTGCGGACCTTGCCGGAAGCCCCGGAACGACCCTTGACCAATGACTCCGGGTGGGGGCGTCCGTCCTAGCTACCTGCGTCCTTCGTGACGCACTCCGGGCCTTTCCGACCCTTGAACCGTCGCACAGTGGGGCCAAATGCAGGAATAGCTGGCCAAGATCCACAAATTAAAAATTGCAAAAATGTAATTACTTTTCTTGGAGACTGTAGTTTAGAGTCTCCTGCATTATATGCCGTTAAGAAAAAGGCAGGGAAAGCGCGTCACTCTTTGTCAGATTAATCGAAAGTTGTATAATTTATAGACTCCTCGTCGCAGTATATTTAGGAAGCAAAGAAAGTGGTGGTAAAAAAAAAATTATAATAAGTAGTAGTGGTAATTAGTAGTTAATTTTGTTATGGAGGCTTTACCCATACTTTCTATAATTTCATATGGCAAATTGGAAAATCGAAACATGTGCAACAAGTGGTTAAATATTGAGTAAACGTTTCACATATCGTTATAAATATGTAGGATGAAAGTTAGGTTCTAAGCGCTATTAAGCTAAGGTTTTAATGTATTTTGGTAATAGAGGGGACGGTTCTTGAGAATGTTCAAGAAAAGTCTGCGCATATTTGCGCCAATTGAAAATATTAATTATTAAAGATTAAATGGGGACTCTCTAGTGTGATAACTTAGAAATGAAGGCGGTTTTCGGACATTTTTTACAGGAAACATCTGCAATGAATTATTCCGAAGTTTTATAGTTATTTTATTATTTATTTAAAAATTATTTATTTAAAAATTTGTCGACAGCAAATGCGACTTACGCTGGTTAAGTTCAAATGAGGAGATTAGCGTTGTTTTTACACTTCCTTCGACAAATATTGAAATGATAACATGTCAAACTACTTTTCAATGTTAAATTAAACTAAATTTTAGTTTAAAAAACAAAATTAGATGGTTTTTAAAACTTGGATTTGTTAAATTTGAACACAGATTGACAACACTCACTGATAGTGTTAGTTAAAAAGATTTTCACAAAGAAAGTAAAACTTGTTTAGAATACACTGATCTTCTTAATATAGGTAGACTGAACATCTTTATATACGGGAATATTACTATAAGTATAGATAATAATAGAATTACTTATTTGCTGGCTTCTTCAAATCTTGGTAAAAATACCAAATTACGCACTTCGTTGTAATATAATGTAAGAAAATTTTGGTAATGTACAACAAACGTTTTGAGTTTGCATTGACCAGCCTAAAAGTATGAGTAAGGACGTGGCAATAAACTGCAGGAATGCATGCGTTCGGGGTAGGAAAACTTTGGACACATCTGGAGAGAACAACCGGCCGGCCGCCTTGATTGTACCGTTCTTGGGAATTTGTAATCATAAACATTTTCGAAAAGTCCTTTCTTCGAGAAAACGTTCTCGTAGTCATTCTCAGTTCAGAACGCGTTGAACTCTGCCGTACAGAGAAACAGCCCCGCGAAAAATTCAGCCGTGCCTAAGAGGTTAACAGTGCAGTCGCGGCTCGTGGAATATTCCGCGCTTGGATGCAAATGGGTGAACATTGATTCTGTACCTGGTGCGTTAGTGGTTTTAAGCCATAAAATACATTTGATAATAATGTAGTTTTAGAAAATAATTCTTAACATTTAGTTAGGTTCTAAGCCGAATTACAGTGTAATTTTTTTTAAATATTCGTTATGATTTGTACCTTATATAAAAAAAACCCTTCATTCACAATTGTATTTCAATGCTACCTATATCTTACTTTTTAGCATCTGGCGATCAATCCCTTTTATATTCCAACATGGATCTCGTTAATATATTATTGGGATTTGATGATACATCTATTTCTGACAAGTGCAACCGTTTAAGGGACCATCTTGTGGAAACATTACATTGTTCAAAAATACAAGAGAAGTCGGTTTGTGCTGTTTTCTCCATATTCAGACACCAATTTATTACGAGATGGAATAAAGCTCAACGAAAGAAGGACAGACTGCAACGGACCAATCAAGAGTGGGTACAAAAAACCACAGTGCTTCCTATACGACAAATTCAACCAACGCATCGTGGCCGACCTGAAGTTCCATTTCATGGAAGCAGTGAACGGTCAAAACGCCGAAAGACAAAAACTTTAAGAACAAGTGTGCCTACAGAAGAATTAGCATTTGCAGCTGGTGTGAGGCTTTGGACGGAAGGTAAAAGAGATGCAGCTTCAGTTGTTAAGGAAGTATTAACTACAACTCCGACACGAGCTTCAAAATATAAGAAAGCCTACAGATTCTTTCAACAGACTGCAGATGATAAGGTGGCGTCCAATAAAGCTTTGTCTGTTTTTATTGAAGCAAAAATGACAAGGCATCAATATAATTTATTAAGAGAAATAGCTGAAGACAAGTATCCTCCGTACAAAATATTACAAAGGGCAAAAAAAGAATGTTACCCAGAAAACATAATGGTAACAGAAGATAAAGCGGAGGTATCATTGCAAGCGTTATTAAACCATATCGCAACAAGAATCATGTTTTTGCAGGAAAAAGTCCTCTCAAGTTTACGTAAACAAGACGCACAACCACAACTATTAACATTAATATCAAAATGGGGATGTGATGGCAGTGCAGGCCACAGTGAATATAAGCAAAAATTCGCAAAAGAATCGCAATCAGATAGTAATATCTTCCTAACATCATTGGTGCCTTTGCAGCTGTTGACTGAAAATGGGAAGATCATTTGGTAAAACCCTCGTCCGTCTTCACCTCGGTTCTGTCGTCCTCTACGGTTACAATTCATTCACGAGGCAACAGAAGTAACCAAAGCAGAAGTGACATATATAGGAAAACAAATTGAAAATCTTGTGAACACTCCCTATGAATTAAATAATGGTACTTTTGAAATCAAGCATTCACTACATTTTACAATGACTGATGGTAAAGTCTGCAATGCAGCTACTGAAACAACATCTACCTTGAGATGCTATCTGTGTAAAGCTACATCCAAAGACTTTAACAACCTTAATTTGGTATATGCAAGAACCGTTGATGAAACCAATTTCAAATTTGGTTTATCTACGCTCCATGTTTGGATCCGCTTTCTTGAGTGCTTATTGCACTTGGCATACAAGTTGCCAATAAAGAAATGGCAAAGTAGAAGCGAACAGGACAAAACTATAGTTCTTGAAACTAAAATGAAAATTCAAGCCGAATTTAAAAATAAAGTGGGATTGGTAGTGGACAAGCCAAAACCTGGATTCGGAAGCAGTAATGATGGGAACACAGCACGAAGATTTTTTCAAAATTCTGAACTGTCATCGACTATAACAGGCATTGATGTGCAATTAATAATTAAATTTAAAGTGATTGTACAGGTTATGGCTAGTGGTTATAAAATTAACATTGACAAATTCAAAGCTCACTGTCGAGAAACCGCACAATTATACTTTAACCTATATGCATGGTATCCCATGCCCACAACAGTGCATAAAATATTGATTCACGGCCCTGAAGTTATTAAGTCAGCTATTCTTCCTATTGGTCAACTTAGAGAAGAAGGGCAGGAAGCTCGCAATAAAGACATTCGGAAATATAGAGAGGGACACTCAAGAAAATTTTCGCGTGAACAAACAATGCGTGACGTCTTCAATCATTTTTTAGTGTCATCAGACCCATTAATAACATCTTCACAGAAATTAATCCAAAAAAGATCTACGTTAAGCAAATCAGTTACAGATCTTTTAGAGGAACCTGATCTAACGCAACAATACACGGAGGATGAAGAACAAACAGAAACCGAAAGTGACAACACATCTGAATCCGAAGATTCAGATGAGAAGTAGTCACGATTTGTAGTACCTACCTATTTGATAAATAAGTTTTGTTTCATAAATACACCCACAGAAAACCTCAAACCTCGTGTTTTTTTAAAACATTTTAGCAAGTCTAAACACAATTAGTAATATTTAATTTATCACCCTGTACCACCATTTTAACATGCTATCAATTCTTAAAAATATATTTATGTTTATCATCTACGATAAGTTAAGGAGGGGAACGCGGATATTGAAATTTCGACTTTAGATTCGTAAACAGCGACCCCAAAAACCCCCGAGTACTCAATTTCACACAGATTCGATCAATTTTTGAGATACCTTTCCGCCATATTTGATCCGCCATATTGTTTTTCGAACTTTCGACTTTGGATTCGTAATCAGCGATCCTAAAAACCCCCGAGTACTCAATTTCACACAGATTCGATCAATTTTTGAGATACCGTTCCGCCATATTTGATCCGCCATATTGTTTTTCGAACTTCCGACTTTGGATTCGTAATAAGCGATCATAAAAACCCCCGAGTACTCAATTTCACACAGATTCGATCAGTTTTTGAGATACCGTTCCGCCATATTTGATCCGCCATATTGTTTTTCGAACTTTCGACTTTGGGTTCGTAATCAGCGACCCCAAAAACCCCTAGGTACTCAATTTCACCTCGATTAATACACTTTTCGAATTTTGGCCAAGTAAACCGGTCTCTGGCCCCACTGTACGTCGGCAGGCTAGCGCATGCCGACTCGGCTGCGATCCACGCATTACATTATATATTTATTTTGTATATATATTGATGCAAATTAAAGAATCATTTTATTTATTTTTCTCAGAGTGTGACAATTTTAACGCAAAAACGCAAATTCCATAAGGAATGTATAGGAAAATGATAATGAATATTGTAGACTCACGGTCAAATATCGCAGTCACAATACACATTGTAAATTCACAAATACTTTTGAATCATACAATTCGTTTTATAAATTTAATGCACTTTTGTAGAGCTGTCGTAATGTTAATTTACAAAATCTAACAGTGCAGAATATTTCAAATTCCCATCGCCGTTATCGCTGCCGATACGAGAACCGCGAAGAAACCAAGGGAAAAAACAAAAAATGCGTCACAGGACGCCTGTTAGATGTGAAACATCGAAATTCTTCTTTGTATTCCGTTTATCGCGAGACGGAACAGCGACCGATGGCAGAGTTAATCGTACCGATTAATAGTATCACAGTCATAAATACAAATGCGCACTGGCGCACGTGTTCTTTCGACGGACGCGTGGTCCATCCTTCCTATCGCATACTTTCTATAAAGAAGAATTTCGATGTTTCACATCTAACAGGCGTTCCGTGGCGCATTTTGTGTTTTCAGTAACGTGTCAGTAATGGCTATCATGCTATGTAGTGGTGTGTGTGTGTGTGTGTGTGTGGAGTGATTAAATATGAACGAGCCTTTTTGAATTACGGGCAGGAAAGTTGACGGCGGGGGGCGGGACCATTTTTGCGTGTTACGCGGGATGTCTGGAGAGGGTTAAAAGCCTTCCCCGGTCTCGTGTTCAGTTTAGCCAGTTGCTCTCAAGATGAGTGAGGAACAAGTACCGTCCTCTGTTGCGTAACGGATTCTCATTAAGTTTTTGACGATAGAAGATGTGAAACCGGATGTGCAACGTCAGTTCGGGGAAGAGAATCTATCATGGCATCGTATAAAAGTGTAGTGTAGTCAGTTCAAACAAGGTCGCAAACGTGTCGAAAATGAACCTCACGCTCGTCGCCCACGTACCAGCAAGACCCAAGAAAAAATTGACGAAATTTGTCGCGTTGATTTTTTGCACGAACGTCGAACAGTCAATGCAGTCTACTATTGCCAGCTTCTGGATAAAGTTCGTCTTTCATATCGACGAAAATGGCGTAACTGCCGTATCAGAGAGGTGTTACTCCTCCACGACAACGCTAGGCTTCACACAGCTGCTCTAACACGAGCAAAACTGGAGGAACTGCACTGGACCACCATCGAACACCCACCGTACAATCCAGACTTGTCACCCTGTGACTTCCATATGTTTGGGCCACTGAAAGTGCCACTTGGAGGAGAGAGATTCGAGACCAATGAAGAAGTGGAAGCCTTCGTGCGCAATTGGTTGGCTACCCGCCCATCTTCTTTCTTCAGTACCGGTATCGAAAAACTTCCCCATCGATGGGAAAAGTGTATTAACCGTGACGGTGATTATGTAGAAAAGTAATATACATGTTTTCATTTTTTTATTTGATAAAATAAATTTGTTATAAACAAAGGCTCGTTCATATTTAATCGCCCCTCGTACGAGGGTGGCCGGCGGTCAAATCCGGCGAACACAATAAGTGCTTATTGAGTCTTATGGAAGTGTCATGTTTTCTATTGTAAACTAGCGGTTTTGGCTTCAAAAATAGTATAGAGCTGCAATCTGGTGGGTGCGTTGTGTAGGTGAAAGTGCATGAAAAGTGTACGTACCGAGTTTCCCATTTTTCATGCAAACACGTGGTCAGTATATTGTATACGGGGCATTCCATGTCAACTTTTAGTAGTAGAAACTTTTGGGTCTCCGATTTAGTTGTTGATTTTTTTGCAAGTATCTTTAACCAATATAAAAACTGGTCTAAATTTTCAGAACGATTCCATAAGTCGTTCAGCTGTTATTAATTTTTATTTCTCATTTTTGCCCCTTTTATTGCGATTTACGGCTTAAATTAACACAATACGAAAAAAATGACCCAAATGAAAAATTTGTATTTTTTTGTGAAGATTTCGAAAACAATTTTTATTTTTTTTCTATTGCGTTTTTTCTTGAAAATGGAAACAAAAAATATTGCATCTCAAAACCGACATTTTTAATTTTCATGATTTTTTACACTAAATTTGATTTGATTTGATTTATTCGATAAACGCCAATCGGCAATATACAAAGTTCACAACATCCTTCAATAAGGCAAATTAATATAATTAATGACGCGATGTATTATCCAACATGCTCACTCATCCAATGATCCGACCAGCTTTCTGATTCCCGCAGTGAAACTTGATACCGAGCTACCAAAGAAGTTGATATCCTGATGACACGTATTTACAATATGCACAACTCTATCATACGGGCCATACGCTACATAATTCTTGTTAGATTTCCGAGGCTCTAGTAATCTTCTCGACCTCAGACCAACCCTCGAACATACGAGACCGAAGTCCGCCAATATTTCCGGCGAGTCTATAAACTGGTTAACTGTTTTGAAGAAGAACAGCAGTTCAATAATGAGTCTACGACTCTTTAAACTACTAATATTGTACATCTTATAAATCTCGCTAAGATTGCATACGTTCGTGTTCCGCAAATGATACAGTAACAGCTTGCAAAATTTTCTTTGTACTTTCTCCACCTGATTAATATGTACATTCGTGAACGGAGACCAGACAACCGCACCGTTTTCGAGAGTTGATCTAACAAAGGCCGAATATAACAGAATCAGGGTAGATGCATTTACAAAATCCATTCCCGACCTGTGAATGAATCCCAACGCACGATAAGCACGAGTGGTTATGTAGCTGATATGAGCATTAAAACTGAGCCGGTCGTCAATCAGAATTCCCAGGTCCTTCATCTCGCTAACAATATTGACAGCTTGACCATTTATGATATAGTTAGGTATTAGCTGGCTGTGCGAGCGCGAGAAAGCCATTACAGCATACTTACTAACATTCAGATATAATTTATTAGACTCACACCATCTCTCTAATCTGGAGATGTCACTCGGTAACTCACATACAGCACGCTCACTTTCAACAGTTCTAAAAATTTTCATATCATCCGCATAGAGCAGAAAATCCGAACTAAACTCATTACCTACACTGTTAGAAGTTTCTATTAGGAAATCACAATAAATGTAATGGAAGCATTTTTACAAACACGAGTGTACATTGAAACTAATGCATAATGGTGTTAGGAATTCCAAAATCGTTGTATTTTAAAATCACAGTACTTTATGTGGAAAAGTAGAAGCGCTCTTCGGTACTGTGAAATTCGAAAGATAAGGTGTTGTGATATCACAATACACTACTAACTCAGCCTAAAAATGGAACGCACGCAGTGACTTTACACTGCTACCTGCCGACCCGCCTAGTGGTGTCGGTTTTTTTTTCATACCCTACTATACAGGGACTGGAACCTGCGATCTTTAGGACGAGCTGCATCGCACTCTACCAATTGAGCCAACGACTCTTCAATATTGGTGTTGGTCGACTCCAGTCATATACAGGGTGGACCAGGTTAAACGTCATTTTTTTTATATGTGATAGAACAACAATAAAAAAGTAGACTTTCAAAAGAAAATTTTTTTCAAAAATGTTTCCTAACAAAGATATAGGGTGTCAAAGTTTCGAAAAAAAAATTGTTTTCTTATCATAACTTCTAAACTACTTGATCGATTTCCATGAAATTTTGCACACAGGCTAATGCCGTACAGCTCTAAGTAATAATTAAATAATTTTAAAAAATTCTCCTGTGGCGTAGATACTGGGGGCCGGTACCCCCCTTTCCCCCTTCCCAATCTTCGGCGCCACTGGATATTTTGCAAAGAAAATTTAATTATTGGATTCCCCGTTTAATTTAAAGAAAAAAATCATCCTTGTAAATGTTTGATTTGTGACTTCGCGTTTTTGAGATATTTATTTTAATTTATAGGGTTGCGAGCAGGCCAAAGCTAGGTTGAACTCCATTAATTGTGATATGTGATAGAGCAACAACAAAAAATAGATTCTCATGAGAAAATTTTTTTTCAAAAATGTTTCCTAACAAAGATATAGGGTGTCAAAGTTTTGAAAAAAAAAATGGTTTTCTTATCATAACTTCTAAACTACTTCATCAATTTCCATGAAATTTCGCACACAAGCTAATGTCGTACAGCTCTAAGTAATAATTAAATAATTTTAAAAAATTCTCCAGTGGCGTAGATACTGGGGGCCGGTACCCCCTTTCCCCCTTCCCAATCTTCGGCGCCACTGGATATTTTGCAAAGAAAATTTAATTATTGGATTCCCCGTTTAATTTAAAGAAAAAAATCATCCTTGTAAATGTTTGATTTGTGACTTCGTTTTTGAGATTTTTTTCTTTAAATTAAATGGGGAATCCAGTAATTAAATTTTCTTTGCAAGATATCCAGTGGCGCCGAAGATTGGGAAGGGGGAAAGGGGGGTAGCGGCCCTCAGTATCTACGCCATTGGAGAATTTTTTAAAATTATTTAATTATTACTTAGAGCTGTACGACATTAGCCTGTGTACGAAATTTCATGGAAATCGATCAAGTAGTTTAGAAGTTATGATGAGAAAACTATTTTTTTTCGAAACTTTGACACCCTATATCTTTGTTAGGAAACATTTTTGAAAAAAATTTTCTCTTGAGAATCTATTTTTTGTTGTTGCTCTATCACATCACAATTAATGGAGTTCAACCTAGCTTTGGCCTGCTCGCAACCCTATAAATTAAAATAAATATCTCAAAAACGAAGCCATAAATCAAAAATTTGCAAGGGTGATTTTTTTCTCTAAATTAAACGGGGAATCCAATAATTAAATTTTCTTTGCAAAATATCCAGTGGCGCCGAAGATTGGGAGGGGGAAAGGGGGTACCGGCCCCTAGTATCTACGCCACTGGAGAATTTTTTAAAATTATTTAATTATTGCTTAGAGCTGTTCTACATTAGCCTGTGTGCAAAATTTCATGGAAATCGATCAAGTAGTTTAGAAGTTATGATGAGAAAACCATTTTTTTCGACATTTTGACACCCTGTATCTTTGTTAGGAAACATTTTTGAAAAAAATTTTCTTATGAGTACTTTTTTTTGTTGTTCTATCACATATCAAAAAAAAATGACGTTTAACCTGGTCCACCCTGTATAGAAACCGATAATGACAGTGACTGCTCTCGAAGGTTCTTCTCATTAAATTTTATAAAATAATTTGATACTTTCTTTTTCAAAACAGTAGCGATTATGATAATTAAGCATTCATTATTTATGGAATAATTCGGTACAATTTGCACTGTTTGAAACATCATTATTATATCACACGTAGACTATTGAAACATCACAATGTATTGTAAATTTAAAAGAGACGTTTTCGGTTTTTCCCATACATGTTTTAAAACCAAATACGAGTACTGTTTTTTTCAAACGCTGTTGTGAAATACAAATACGATGTTAGGAATTCAGAGTCAACGTTGCCTATTTAAAGAGACAGTGATTAAATAAAAGTACGAGTTTTTTATTTCCTAATATGTGTTTGGAAATCAAAACGAAATTTGTGATTTTAAAAGTTTTGTAGTGAATTCCATGTTTGCTTATTAAAATTAAGAATGTATTTTTGAATTCTCTACACATCCGTAGAGCGTCATATTGTGAAATCAAAAACACTTCTAACAGTGTATATCACCCCCCCCCCCCCCCCCTCAAAACATCGACGATGTATGATATAGCACGAATTAATAAAATAGCTCCCTTTCCAAAGTAATCATGTAACAACTTACGAATCACCAAAGATAATGAAAAAATTATGATAAAATTAATGAAATCATTACCGCCAAATTAATGAAAGCAAGTGTGTTGTCAAGGTATGTTGCGTTAATGAGAGAAATAGTACATAATTCCATACAATGGTTAATTGAGGATAAATTCTCAGTTTCAGTGGAACTTCTCTCTTGGTTTTTTTCCCTCTATATTATTTTTAGTCTCTGTAGTAAAGTTTACCATTGTATGGAATTATGTACTATTTCTCTCATTAACGCAACATACCTTGACAACACACTTGCTTTCATTAATTTGGCGGTAATGATTTCATTAATTTTATCATAATTTTTTCATTATCTTTGGTGATTCGTAAGTTGTTACATGATTACTTTGGAAAGGGAGCTATTTTATTAATTCGTGCTATCATACATCGTCGATGTTTTGAAGGGGGGGGGGGGGATTTCATTTCTTTTTTCGTTAATTTTCTTTCGTGCTCTTTTGTCAGATAAATATGAAACATTTTTTTAAATGATAGAATGTGGTCAGTTATTATTATTGCCGAGTTCGATTGTGTATTGAACTGAAGCGTGATATGAAGCTTATTAATATTATACATTTACTGTATGGTTTGTTATCTACTTGCTTTAGTGGATAGAAAAAAAATACGCAACTGTACGCATCTGAAGCTCAAGACCGACTGCTTTTCCAGCGAAATTCCGTACACCGTGAGACAAAGGTTCGACGAGGGACCGACATATGTACCTCGGGGTATGGAACGCTGCGATAAAGCTGCCAATCGTAAGGGCCTTTGCACACGACGTTTTTTAAACTAGCTGACGATGCGCCTTTTTGATGAGCGCGTTCGCTGCGCGTCATCAGCGCGTATTAGTAGGTTGTATTAGCAAGGATCGTGTGTAAAAGTCACAACTTGCCGACTGCCTTGCGTTTGCTGAGCGTCCTAATCGCGTATAACACGCGTCGTCAGCTAGTTTAAAAAACGTCGTGTGCAAAGGCCCTTAGTTGTGACGTAGGCAGGGTTCTCAGGTAAGGAGACCCCTGGGGCCCCTTTCTCTTACTCACTCGCAAGAGAAACGTATACGTTTCTTAGCGAGTAGACCAATCAGGACCCCCACCACAACGGAATACTTGATCCTGATTGGTCTATTGGCTAAGATGCGTATACGCAACTTTGCGAGTGAGTTAGAGAAAGGGGCCCCTGATCGCTTTATCGCGTAGTTTCCGACAAGGCGGAGAAAAGAGCGGCATGGCGCGTCACTACACATTCATTGTTGTCAGCCGACGTATCGTGTGTTAACAGTTTGAAAACAATTGAACATCGAATTTCGCAACTAGAACGCACTCAACGATAAACGGAAAATCGGTAAAAATGTTTTCAGCCTAGATGACTGATTTAAAAATTATGAATGATAAATAAAATCACCAACATGTAATGATTTTATAACTAATGTTTCGATAATATTTACATTTTCCCCAGAACAATTCGTTCGTGAAAGAAGTCATAAAAATCGTAAATAAACAAACTATGCGGTTTTTTCACCGTTTCAGTAATTTTAACGAATCGGTGGAAACCGGATATTATGTTCATAACATAGCATTCGATTTGCACCGATTTGTTAAAATTATCGAAACAGTGAATAAACTGCACAGTGTTTACGGGCTGTAAGCCAACTCTAACTATCGACTCGATCTCTGCCGGTATAAATGAAAAATTTATTCTGGTCTTTATCAATCTATCATTAGAGAATAATCAATTTATATGGTGTAACTAAGCATAATTTTGGTTATAACCATACATATATTTATTGAGAAAATTCGATGTAAAAATTGAGGGGTGGAGAAGGCAGACATAAAGATACACGGGTTCTCGCTACTCACTTTACGCCGAGATGAACGAACATACCTACTACACGCTTACTGTATTGGTGTACGAAGCAGTACGGAGCGTTCTTGTACGGACGCCGCGTTCCAGTGTGCGAGCCTTCGTACACACGTACATGATGTCCCGACCCGAGCAGAACCGCACAGTTACAGGGACCTTGAAATTTACCGTCGGCTGGGCTTTGTACCGTATGTCCGTCTCTGTACTGGCCAGTTTGAAAGTTACCTTCGGATAGGCTTGGTCGGTAATCGAGACATTTATACCGTAATTATAATTATTTTCGTAATTTCCATTATTCACAAACTCACAATTTCGAGGTTAGACGCTTCGATCTCCTGAATTGACATCAACTCTAACGGCTGACTCGACTTCTACCGTATTAAATGCCTCGAGTACCGACCAAGCCTATCCGAAGGTAACTTTCAAACTGGCCAGTACAGAGACGGACATACGGTACAAATACCGACTGGTCACGAGTCGTCGCCACAAAGGGAAGAGTACGTGAGTATGAAGGCCGGACGGTGGCGACGCCAGCAGGCTAGTGGCGAAAGCACGAAACCACGAAATCTCGTATGGATGGATGGATTGACTATTGAACGCAAAGGCGTTCCAATTCCTGTATAGATACTCTCGGTCGGAGGGTTCGGTTGGACGGTCGGACGGTTTTATTAATTCGATAATCTCGACCGAGATTATTGATTAATGTGAACCTTGTGGGACTCCTGAAGTTACACTGTATTCGTCGGACAGATGACCCATCACTCTAACCTGCTAAATTTCTGCATCTTTTACGGTAATTTTGAGAGCACTTAGAAAGTGGGGCCTCCCATAGAAATTTTATAATGAATTTTTTAGTGATTTGAAAGAGTAAAATTTGCACTTTTTTTATTGTAAAATGTTAAATTACAATCTTAACACATTCACTGCCACTCTAATTTAGATACATTTTGCCCCATCCCAACTTCGTTAATAATTCTAACAATAACAAAAAATATATAAAAATAGTCCAAATTCCGAACCACGTGCACGTTTACGTCAAAGTACCTTTACTCAAGTGCCAGCCTACACATACACATGTAATTGCAGTGCCGAGTTCACTAGTTAATAAAGAAGCCTGAATAATGTAGGCAAATAAGACAAAAATTTGGCCGAACCCGGACGTTTGAAATAACAAGCTAAAAATTGGTAAAAATGTTACGGATAATGTCTTAATTGAAATCCCAAAATTCCCAAAAAATCTATCTTGGGGAAAATCCGCTATCTGGTAAAAACTGGCTCCATATTGGAATATTCGAATTTTAAGCATAGCGAGTCAACCGAGCGTCCAATTTTATTTATTTATGTTCTAAATTGTTTATAATCTCTATTATACTTGACAACATTAATAGGTTTAGAGATAATAGTAATTTTAATGGAATATGCTTAGTTAAAATTTAATTTCAGGACAAAAAACAAGACGCGACGATGAGAAAGTGTTAAATTACCCGTGCTAAGCGGCATGCAATGTGGGGGGATAAACTCACATGTAATTATCCCGGCTGTCGCTCGATGAGTCGACGACAGTTTTCTTATGTCGTTTGCGGTTATATGTTGTCCGAAGAGCGCGAAGTGCCGTTGCTGTATATCGTAAAAAAATAGCTGTGTTCTGTCAGCGTAAAGAACCGATAGCACGACGCCGTGCCGCCGTGTGTTATTTATGTGTCCTGCTGTATAAAATACACATTCGAAGTGGTGGCTTCAGGACTGAAAACTGCATTTAGTGCGGGGATTTATCAATTTTGTGTGAAAATTGTTATTTTTTCATTATGGAATCCACGTCGGGCAGTATCGTGTGCGTTTTGTGCAAAGGTCTTAAAAGTAGTAAGTTTGTTGATGTGAATAGGGACCTGGACACTTTATGCTGGATGAGTAAGGAAAGAAACGATGACATTGCGGCGTTACTTGAGGGGAAAAAGTGTTAAAGTGCATGAGAGTTGTAGGAAGGCTTACACGCGTCGCGTACCTTCACACACTGACGGTGCAGGTGCACAGCAACCGAAACGGAGCAGTCGCCTGAGCTGCGCGAGTGACGTATTTGATTGAAAAAAAATGCATGTTTTGTGGAGAGAACATTGACGTTTGCGAGAAGGAAAAGCATCCAGACCGCCAAGTACCATTTAGAACTGTCTGTGATGTATACATGATACATACTATACGTGCAATAGTTGTAGACCGAGCTGATTTATGGGGCGAAGAAGTTTCTCGAAGATTATGCATCGAGAACGGTCTAATGGCTGTTGAGGCTCGATACCACCGTGACTGCTACGCGACGTTTTGCCGGATAGGCTCGCGTCGACCTACCTACCAACCAAAAGCGTTTTCAAGGGCGTCTTCAGGTAAATCGTCATGTCGTGGTGGACGCGTTGAAGACCAGGGCAAGCTAAAGGGGTTTCAAAAGCTTTGTGATTACCTTGTGAGCAATGAAGAGTGCCAGCACACGTTCCGGGAATTTATGGACTTTATGGCAAACACCTGCCCTGAAGAGGAACCGTATAGTGAAAAGCATCTAAAGAGAAAACTACAGAATTTTTACGGGAAAAGAGGATCATTATTACCGAGCAAATTGGAAAGGGTAGCGTCGCCTGCTTCACAGGGAAAGCTCATCAAGTTATCAATGAAGCGTGGTACAGAGAGAAGAAGAACGATGAAACAGAAGAAAATATGAGAATTGTGGAAACCGCGGCGAGAATCATCCGCCAAGAAATACGGTCCTAAGTTTACGACTGTTCCACCTATCCAACAGCAGAACAAATATCCTCTGGAAATGAGGATTTGATCCCGACCGCTCTACAACGTCTTCTGAAAACTGTTCTTCAAACTCGGAAATCATTCGATGAAGACACCGTTACAAAAAGAAAAGCCACAACAATCGCACATTCGATAGTTGCTGCTGCCCGACCACGTTCGTTCGTTTCTCCTTTACAACATGGAGTAGGAGTCATCCTTCATCGACGATATGGCTCGAGGCTGTTACTTGATATGCTTTCCAGACTTGGTGTATGTGCGTCGTACTCGGAAACGATTCGTTTTGAGGATGCAGTTGCACGGAACAGTGAGCCATCAGTGGGCAAAGGTGCATTTGTACAGTTTGTATTCGACAATGCTGATCACAACGTGAGGACTTTAGATGGTCATGGCACCTTTCACGACATGGGAGGGATAAGGTGCATAACGCCTTCAAAAGCCATTAAGGCAAGCGATCCGATTTCAAGAACTAACCAATCACTTCCGACAGCAGAGTTGAGGTCTCTAGGTACAATGGAGTTGGTACCTTATGAAAAACCCAGAATCGGTACAGCACTTATCGTTGCGAAAGACGTTAGCGCTGCTCTTCCAGAACCTGCCTCAGCCAAGGAAGCCAATCTCATTGATATGCTGTAGATGTGGGGATACCACCTCCGAGAAACTCTAGGGCCTGGCTGGAATGAATTTATGGACGCAGTAAGTTCTAAAGAAGAGTTCAAGACCACTAAAGTTCTTCCATTGCTGTTCGTCAACCTTTCGCCTTCCAATCCTACTACGATTTACACCGGTCTTCTATTCGCCGTGGAGATATGCAGAAAGGCGCAGCAGCTACGTTAATAGCATTTAAATAAATAATATTCTTTCTCGAGCACCAAAATTGTTCTATATTTATTAATTTTAGTATTTTCGAAGATACCGTAGCCTAAATGAAGTAATTTGGCGCAAAAACGAATATAATCTGATGATCGGTTCAGTCGCTATGCTTAAAACTCGACAAATCCAAGATAACGGTGATTTTTTCAAAATGGCGGATTTTCCCCAAGATGAATTTTTTGGGAATTTTGGGGTATCAATCAGAACACTATACTCAACATTTTCACCAATATTTACCTTGTTATTTTAAATGTCCGGGTCAATGTCTAATTATCCTGCACTAGAATGGAATAGAACGCTTATAAGCGACAGCGGCACTCGCCCAACTCATTCGCTGACGCTTATAAGTGTTCTATTCCATTCAGGCTTCTTTAGCAACTAGTGAACTCGGCACTGTAATTACATGTGTATATGTGGGCTGGCACTTGAGTAAAGGTACTTTGACGTAAACGTGCACGTGGTTCGGAGTTTTGACTATTTTTATATATTTTTTGTTATTGTTAGAATTATCAACTTGAAGTTGGGATGGGGCAACATGTATCTAAATTAGAGCGGCAGTGAATGTGTTAAGATTGTAAAATAAAATTGTACAATACAAAAAATTGTTAATTTAACTCTTTCAAATCACTAAAAATTCATTACAAAATTTCTATGGGAGGCCCCACTTTCTAAGTGCTCTCAAAATACCATAAAAGATGTAGAAATTTAGTGTAAAAAAATCATGAAAATTAAAAATGTCGGTTTTGAGATACATTTTTTGTTATCATTTTCTTGAAAAAACGCAATATAAAAAAAATAAAAATTGTTTTCGAAGTCTTCACAAAAAATATATATTTTTCATTTGGGTCATTTTTTTCGTATTGTGTTAATTTAAGCCGTAAATCGTGATGAAAGGGAAAAAAATGAGAAATATAAAAATTAATAACAGCTGAACGACTTATGCAATCGTTCTAAAAATTTAGACCAGTTTTTATATTGATTAAAAATACTTGAAAAAAAATCAACAACTAAATCGGAGACCCAAAACTTTCTACTACTAAAAGTTGACGTGGAATGCCCCATACACCTTCAAGGTAAGAAGCGCATATATTGTGCTTATTTAAATAGATATTCACGGTGAAATTGTGGAAGAAAGTTCCAGATATAGTGGCGATTTTCTATGAACATCATTGGTTGAAAAATGAGGAACTGTATGAGACTTTTGCAATTGAAGAAAAACTGGCTCTAATGGGCTATGAATCAGAATTTCCCACTGACTCCAAGGACTTCGGGGGTAGTCTTCTTAAATTTTTTTAAAAATTCGATTTTTCGAAACCGTCATATTCTTGTAGTCGATATATGTAGAAATAGGTACGGCAGAAACTGTGATTTGCTCTGGAAGGTTCGAGAACATGCTCAAAAATTGGCAAAGAGAAGCAGCGGATCTCGCGAAACTCTATTCCATACAGAAACTTCAAACGCATTTTTCTCGAAACAACGTTTTTATATCTCGTTGACATGATTTAAGGAAAACTATCCAACCGATCACAGGCTCAAATTTTAAGAGATTATTCTATACAAAAATGCCTCTAGTCGGAACTAGCCATATAGTTATTTATTAATATTTAAACAAATTATAAGCAACTCAAGTTGAAAATATAAGGTCAAAAGTGTCAAAAGTCCGCCATTTGTTTTGTTTTTATCGAAAGTATAAAATCCTAGTTCGGACTATAGCGGGATCTCTATTTCAAGAATCGACTTGAATTTCTGCATTCAGACATTCCAAAGTCGAGATATCACGTCAACCAGATATAAACAGGAGTATGTTTAGGCGACTTTACCAAGAAATAAAATCATCGAAGAACCAAACAAAAATTTTTTTCTGTCAGTCTAAGGCCTCTAATAGTAAGGTAAGGGAGGTGATTAACGCCCACCTAAGAGAAGATGTGTTATAAGGTCTCTTCCAACCGAGCCGAAAACCGTACACCCCCCGAACGGTACACGTGGAATGGATTTTCATTACTGCGCATGACCGTTTCTCTACTGCGCATGACGTGTACCGTTCATGTACGGTTTTCAGCTCGGTTGGAACAAACCTATAATTTCCATACCTGTAGAGATAATAGAAAACAAATGTGTGTAATGCAAGCATATTTGACTAATGAGGACTAGAAATACAAGGAATATTCCTGCTAAAAATATCATCAAGAGAAGGGGCAACGTTTTGAAAAAAATAGATTCTGGGTGTTATTACACACCCAGGTGTATACTAACGCCCTCTTTTTTATTACACACGTACGTGTATAATAACGCCCGCATAAAAACATACCATAAAAACAGTTTTAGTAAAACTCTTAATGAAATAAAAACTTATAACAGTATTTTCACAGTCTAATACAATAACTAGTGACATAAAGGAACATATTAAGGAGTCTCGTCAGTACTTTGCGGGGTGAGGTACGCGGGGCGAAACATAAAAGAGACCGACGGTTATTGCCAATCCTAGATAAATTAATTTAGAGAAGAAAAAATAGTAAATACATAGTTCGGCAGATTCAAGATCTGTTAATTTCAGATTTCTTATGCATTTTAAAGATGATGAATATGTTTATAATTTATTTTATGCATTAAATTGATTTTATTATAAAATTATAAAATGTGTGCAAGACGTGGCAACGGTGGATTCTAATCCATTCTATATTCTAATATTCCGCAGTTGGTACTAATTCTGTAGATAACGTAGGATATCTGATTTACCACGCAGCGTTTACTCATAGCCTAGAACAAGTGTAAATGGGTGCATTTTCAGCAGATCATTCCGCTCCGCAACAGTTGTGGAGCAGCTCAGTAAAAATCTGCCGAACGCGCATTCTACCGAGCGCTCCAAGTGAGCGCAAGTGGTAGCGGTCGCCATGTTTTGTAGCAAAGAAAAATTACGCTTCACACACAGCGCGCTCCCGCTCACTTCCATCGGAAGAAGTTTCGGCGCATTTTATGAATGATGTCGAGCGGTGTGAACCGATGTGTCGAATTCCGTCTGTCGTGCGACGGAACATCTTATATTTTATGTATTATTACGAAAAAAATTCCTTTTTCTTGCCACCGGCAATGGAGTTAATATTGTTTAACTCTGAGGTGCTGATATAAACAACACAATATTTTGTAACCAGAGATAATACCGGACAACAGTGATTTTGTTACTCGAACCAAACCAGGTGATTCTTATAGATTTATGTGCGCTAAAAGCGAATCTAACTCAAATTTACATACCACGTCAGGATTTTTAAATACTTGAAGTTAAATATAAGAAAACGGGCGATTTTGGCCATATTCACGGGTCTATTACTAACTAAAAAATGTTTCTTTTCGAACTTTTTAATACATTAGTTTATTGTTTCTAAACGATTTTACAAAGCCAAATTTCAATCCCAAAGTACGATTTTTCAAAGCTAAAGTACGACAAGTCGATCGTTTAAATCCACTGCGCCACGCGCCTAAATGTATCGCAGGGCACGGCCAGAACATGTTGTCAGCAGAATAAAGAGCGCTACTTCTGAGCGTATTGGGCGGTAGCGGTTTATGCTCGATCTGCTGAATGCAACCAATTCTCAGGAAAAGTGGCATGAGTGTATTTGAAGAAAAGAAAAAATGTATAATTTTTCGAAACCCCAGAAGTTTCGGTGGAATGGAAAAGTTGTGACAGAGAAATATTATAATAAAATTATTCAATGTTAACGAATGGGTCGTGGAGAGTCACAGCAAAACGAAGCTCCAAAAGTCAACGATCAATCTAACAATACAGAAAGTGAAAAACCTTTTCCTGTCAAAGGAGAAAGAATGGTGGATTTAGAATTTCTAGCTCAAGCATTGAAGTGCAGTGTATGTAAAGAACATCTTCTATTCGAAAATATAAAAAGAGAAATTCGCAAAGGATGCAAATCAATACTGTACATCGAGTGTCACTCATGTTTGTTATTGAATCAAGTGCCAACTGGCAAAAAATGTGAAGATAAAAATCAGAATCGTCACTTTGATCTAAATTACAAAGTTGCTATGGGTAATTATTTTTGATTTGTATTTTTATTGCCAAATTTCAGATATTAATTGCTATAAATATTTTTTTCAGGTCTGCTTCATTCAGGAATTGCTTTGCAAAGTTTCGACAAATTTTGTTCGTGTGTAGATATGCCATCCATGAGCAGAAATACATATCACTATTATGAGAGATTGGTTGGAGGTGCAGTTGAAGAAGTTGCCAAAGAGAGTTGCGACAGAGCAACAGAAATTGAGAAAGAAAGAACGATAGAGAATATTGAAGCCATCAAGAAAGTATTGTAAGCCTTAGCATATCTTTTATCTTTGATTTTATCTATTAGTTTCTATTCTAGTATAATAGTATATGTCATTTTCGGCGGAAAGATCCTCGGATTTTTAAGACTGTGCACGAGGCATGGTGAGGGGACGAGGCTCGCCTGCGGCTATATGACCTAATTAAACACAGTCTGAAAAAGCCTCGGATTTCCGCCTAATGACAAGATACTAATTATTTACTTACTTCTTACTGTATGACCTCTCCGCCTTTTACACTGTTAATCGCACCTCAATCCCCCTTGCACAAGTATCGAGTGAATTACATTTTTGCTTATAAGAGGCCGACATACCTCCTCGAAACACATGCAAAACTTGTCCCAGAAGGGCTACGCTCATTTCGTAATGGGAAACAATGTCCATATCAAACTTATCACACTTTCAGACCAATATAAGAACCAAATTATATATTTTTGTATAAAAACATCTGCATGGATTTTTTTTACACAAAAATATATAATTTGGTTCTTATAGAGATCTTTAATGATATTTGGTCTGAAAGTGTGATACGTTTGGTATCGACATTGTTTCCCGTTCCGAAACGAGCGTAGCTCTTCTGCGACAAGTTTTGTGCGAGGTATGTCGGTCTCCTAAGGACATAAGATACTATTTATTCCTTTCTTTTATACGTTCTTTACACTTTTGTCTTATTTTATTTTTACACAAAAATACTATTTGGTTCTACAGGGTGAACCAGGTTAAACGTCATTAATTTTGATATATTATAGAACAACAAAAATAAGGTAGACTTTCATAAGAAAATTTTTTTCAAAAATGTTTACTAACAAAGATACAGGGTGTCAAAGTTGTGGAAAAAAAATGGTTTTCTCATCATAACTTCTAAACCACTAAACTGATTTCCATGAAATTTCGCACACAAACTAATGTAATTATTTAAAAAATTTCCCAGTGGCGTAGATACTGGGGGCCGGTACCCACTTTTCCCCCTCCCGATTTTCGGCGCCACTGGATATTTTATAAAGAAAATTGCATTTTTGGATTTCCTGTTTAATTCAGAAAGAAAAATTACCCTTACAAACTTTTGGTTTATGGCTTCCTTTTTGAGATATTTGAATTTAGAGGGCTGCAGACAGGCCAAAACTTATGATTGAACTACCAAGAAAATACGATATGAGAGGCTAAAACTGTTTAAAAATTTTATAACGGACTAGACATACATCAAAGATACGAATAAATAAATAAATAAATAAATAAATAAATTATTTTTTTAAAATTTATATTTAATTTGATTATTTATTGATTAATTTATTTTTTTTCATATCTTTGATATATGCCTAGTCAGTAATAACATTTTTAAAACAGTTTTGGCCTCTCATCGTATTTTCTTAGTAGTTCAATCATAAGTTTTGGCCTGTCTGCAGCCCTATAAAATCAAATATCTCAAAAACGAAGCCATAAACCAAATAATTGTAAGGGTAATTTTTCTTTCTAAATTAAACAGGAAATCCAAAAATTCAATTTTCTTTGTAAAATATCCAGTGGCGCCGAAAATCGGGAGGGGGAAAAGGGGGTACCGGCCCTCAGTATCTACGCCACTGGAAAATGTTTAAAATAATTTTAATCATTACTTAAAGGTGTACTACATTAGTCTGTATGCGAAAGGGTATAGCCGGATAAGCATATGAAATCAAGCCTGGTCTGATTTCTTCCCCCCATTCAGGTATACTTTGTGTTTATACATAAGTAAGCTCTCTCTAAATTTTTAGACCAAAATATTGATTTAATCAAAAGTTATCGCCAAAAAACCAAAATACGAAAATATTGTTTATCTCGAAAACTACTCGACCGATTTCGCGCAGTAAAATATATATTATGCACCGTATTGTAGCTATATTATAAAAAAAAAAGTATTGGATTGTTTCGCCCATAAATAAAGAAAAACAACAAGTTTGAATTTTTCAATAGTTTTTATTTTGCATATGAAAAATAACACACCCGCCGTTTTTTTATACAGACTCAGGCATGACTAAACTATGATGTACAATTTTTACAAGATGATTGGCATGGGACAACAAGTCGAAATAAATTAAAGAAAATAAAACAACTTTGCTTCCGCCGTTTTCTTAACGTAATAGATACCGGAAAACGGCGGAAACAAAGTTGTACACCTATTAATTCGAATTTTTACTTTAAAAAAAGTAATAGTATTTATTGACAATTACTTATTACTAACGAGAATACAATTTACTACTTGTAATATATTATGTGTACCTACATATAAATCGAAATTAAATCAAATTAAAGGTACTGACATAGAAGCTTCGTTTCAATCTTCGTCGCTTTCGTGATTTATTGTTGGTTGAATATTTTCTCTGTAGAATAGTTTGCTTAATGTTTCTGCAGGTTTAATAAGCTTTGTTTCATATCGCGCAAATGACAAGTAATAAATAATTGCAGCTATATGGGAACAACAACCGACCGTTCTCTTGCCGTTTGCACACTCGCACGTGTATCGTAAGATCCCGGAATAACCAATAGAATCAGGTTTATCTATCTATATCTATATATATAAAAATGAATGTTTGTCTGTCTGTATGTCTCTTATGCCTTCCTAAACCGTTCATCCGATTGCGATGAAATTTTGGGAAATGGTTGGACGCATGCCCGCGATGGTTTCTGAGTTAGTAAATCTTATACAGGGTGTTCAAAAAGTCCCGGTACGGCCGATTATCTCAGCGGGAAAACATTTTAGAGAAAAATGTTTAATACAAAACTTTAAGGATTTTCCCTTGGCTACCCAGTGGTCGTATTGGATTTGACCTTGACCGTGACCTTTAAGGTAATATCAAATGCCTTCCTAAACTGTTCATCCGATTGCGATGAAACTTTGGGGAATGGTTGAACGCATGCCCGCGAATGTTTCTGAGTTAGTAAATCTTATATAGGGTGTTCAAAAAGTACCGGTACTGATGATTATTATGCCTTCCTAAACCGTTCATCCGATTGCGATGAAACTTTGAGGAATGGTTGGACGCATGCCCGCGAAGGTTTCTGAGTTAGTAAATCGTATACAGGGTGTTCAAAAAGTAGCGGTACGAATGATTATTATGCCTTCCTAAACCGTTCATCCGATTGCGATGGAACTTTGGGGAATGGTTGGACGCATGCCCGCGAAGGTTTCTGAGTTAGTAAATCGTATACAGGGTGTTCGAAAAGTACCGGTACGGATGATTATTATGCCTTCCTAAACCGTTCATCCGAATGCGATGAAACTTTGGGGAATGGTTGGACGCATGCCCGCGAAGGTTTCTGAGTTAGTAAATCTTATACAGGGTGTTCAAAAAGTCCAGACACAGCTGATTATCTCAGCGGGAAATCATTTTAGAGAAAAACGTTTAATATAAAACTTTTAGGATTTTTCCCTGGCTACCCAATGGTCATATTGGATTTGACATTGACAATGACCTTCTAGGTAAAATTGATTTTTTTAAATCCGAACCTCTATTTTATATACCGAAAATGAAAAGAGCGGGAAATTTCACGTTCAAATATGTCCTTGACCATTATTTCCATGTGACCTTTATGGTCAGCGGAGGTCAAATTAAGGTCAAGTACAGTTCGGCTTCGTACCATGAAAGCTATGGGCCCTATACAAATTCTTTTTGATAGTAGGATTTAGGATTTTTTAGTGGCTGTACAATGGTGATATTGTATTTGACCTTGACCATGACCTTCATTTGGAATCTCTTACATCTGACATAATATTCCAAATCAGTTACACGAAAAATCCCTTAGTTCCAACCAAATTTAATCGAGGTAACAATCATCACTGGCAAATTTAAAGGCGAAGACGTTCTCATTCACGCATACCTATGATTTCCAACGATTTAACATTCGAATTCAAGCGGCTCCAGTTCCCTTTGCGTCTTGCTTTTGCTATTACCATCAACAAAGCACAAGGTCAATCGTTGACTATTGCTGGCTTAAATTTGGAAAATTCATGTTTTTCACACGGCCAATTGTATGTGGCTTGCTCCAGAGTTGGCACACCGAAAAATTTACACGTTTTTGCTCCAAATAAAAAAATAAAAAACATTGTCTATCCGCTGGCCCTAAGATAAATTAATAAAAGAAATATACTTTCCAAATTAAATTAAATACATGTGTTTTTTTAGCGTAGCATGGCTCCCTACCTATGAGTACAGATATCTGCTAAAAATTCATTAAATGACGACCAAAATCAATCCACAATCTACCCGTGCGAAGCCGGGACGGGCTGCTAGTATTCAATAAAACAGTGATATTCTTTATGGTTTATATGTCGTGATTGAACTTGCGATTTTAAAATGCTTGAATTATCTTTTAAATAATGAATATTAATCGTATTGTCATCATGTATCATCTCTGCTCAATAGGAAATGGCTTGAGAATATTGATAAGTACCCGTAAACAATATTTTCAAGTCTTTTTCAGTCATTTCGGGAAAATCAAACAAATTAGATGAGGTTATTTGTTGAAACGGTACTTTTCTGCGCTTCCAACCATCTTTCTCGACTTGAATGCTAAGAGTATCGTTTAAATTACCTCTCGATTTCATATACTCCACGATTTCTTCCGATAATAATTCAACGTCGCTATTTAAACGTTTACCAAATTGATTGTGTAAAAAGCAAACCGTCTTACAAATTAAACTGGGTTTTGGAAGTATTTTATTGTCTAGTTTTTTATCTAAAAGTTTGAACTTTTGTTTTATAATCCCATGTATATAGCTTCTACTCCCAACCGAATTTTAGTGAATTAACGAGAGTGATTTGGTTCTTCACGCAATTGAGCACGTTTTCCTTTTAATGCTGGAATGTGTCTACTTCACAATAACTTTGCTCTTCTAAATATTCTATAATATAATATTCCGAAAGCCTCTATCAAGGACCGGTTTACCTCCTCTACGCGAAGGAAGTTTCTCAATTCTGGTGAAGAATTCAAAATATCACGTAGAATCTGTGCATCATTGACATTTGCCAAATAAGGACCTAATACATCGACAATATAACCGTTTGTCGTACAAATGGTAAATGGCTTGCATAAGGGTACCTTTTTTGGCCAGAATATGATTTGCGCTGATACTCATTATTAAAACTTTTTTGATGTCTAATGTAGTACCATCACATATAAGAATTAATTCACTATCTGCATTCAAGAGTTTTTTAGCAATTTTGGAAGTCTCATTTTCTATGAGATTGTCTCTCTCTTAACACTATTCAAACCAAAATAAAAAGGGAGAACATCTTATTCAAAAGTTTTCAAAAGTTCGTCAAAATAATCGGAGACAAGTTGTTCACGTTGTAACTGTAAAAATGAATAAATCATACTATTTGAATTTACACTTCTTAATTTGATAAGAAATACAACAATCGCTTGATAGACTGATCGATTATCATTACCGCGCATAGAAGAAAGCATATTTGGTATTTCATTTATATTTTCATATGAAAAACCAGTCAGTAACTTCACTTGATCTTCAGGATAAGAAAAATTACCTATTTTTCAACAAATAACCTCATCTTATTTGTTTGATTTTCCCGAAATGACTGAAAAAGACTTGAAAATATTGTTTACGGGTACTTATCAATATTCTCAAGCCATTTCCTATTTAGCAGAGATGATAAGTAGGTAAGCTATGAGAGTTCGAGCTCACCCACGTGACCAAAAATGGCGGGAAATAGGAATGTTGCGGAAGTGCGCATGCGCCGTGGCGGGAAATTTGAATTCACGCATCACGTGATCCAACGGAGCTCTGTCATTGGTCGAACCCCCACTCCTCGACCCCCCACCAGGTGGCGCCACTGTTGGTGGTGGTCAACGCCATGTGTCGCCACCGTAGGCGGCGGCCATTTTGAATTTTGCGGAGGTGCGCATGCGCCGTGGTGGGAAATTTGAATTCACGCATCATGATTGGTCGTACCCTCACTGAAATTTGAAAGCGAGCATCATGATTGGTCGAACCCCCACTGAAATTTGAATGCGCGCATCATGATTGGTCGAACCCCCACTCCTCGACTCCCACCATGAACGCCAGGTGGCGCTACTGTCGATGGTAGTCAACGCTAGGTGTCGCCACCGTAAGCGGCGGCCATTTACTCCGACGGAGCTCAGCCATTGGTCGAACCCCCACTCCCCGACCTGAGCCACTGGTCATGGTCAACGCCACCATCCCACTCGAACAGCCTTATCGCGTGCAGGTTTCGACTTGTTCCGAGCAATCTTGCTACGCAGTTTACCACGATGATGTTCCTGGATTTGCGATGACGTCATACGTACATTTAAACGCTACTGCGCACATCCGATTCCTGGAATTGTCGGACCACGGGGAATCGAACCTTACCGCTACTGCGCAGTTTCGGCCGATCCGCGCGTGTCATATTCCTGAGTGATGACGTCATGCCTTATCGCGTCGCTACTGCGCAGTTAATCAGCCTTGGAATGCGTGCAGGTTCGGACTTGCTCCGCGCTACTGTACAGTTTCGACCGATCCGCGCGTGTCACATTCCTGAGCGATGACGTCATACCTTATCGCGTCGCTACTGCACAGTTGACCGGCCTTGGAATGCATGCAGGTTCAGACTTACTCCGCGATACTCTACAGTTTCGACCGATCCGCGCGTGTCACATTCCTGAGCGATGACGTCATATCTTATCGTGTCGCTACTGCGCAGTTGACCAGCCTTGGAATGCATGCAGGTTCAGACTTGCTCCGCGATACTCTACAGTTTCGACCGATCTGCGTGTGTCACATTCCTGAGCGATGACGTCATATCTTATCGCGTCGCTATTGCGCAGTTGACCGGCCTTGAAATGCGTGCAGGTTCGGACTTGCTCCGCGCTACTGTACAGTTTCAGCCGATCCGCGCGCGTTACATTCCTGAGCGATGACATCATAGCTTTTCGAGAGGCACGAACCCGTTTACCCCCACCACCACCACCACAACGTCTTTGCTTAAATACCGCGCGAGACCGCGCTCACGCCATTAGTCATATCGCGCTCTCGACACGACAACATGTCTTCCGATCAGTGCCGGAATATTGTGAACATCCATCGACAGGCTTTCGAGCTGATCGATCGCAAAAGAGTTGATCCCATCGAGATCACGCAATGGATCCGACGTGGGACCGAGAGTTTACGCCTACTCGGACGATTGATACGCCGAGAGAGGGCATCGGTCGCAGCCAAACAACGACACCTGGCCGCCATTCGACAGGTGAAGAGTTATAATCGAAAACTCAACAGCTTACTCGTGAAATGTGGACGTGTTGATCAGCGCGGGCAAAGACGCAGCGATCGTGTCTCGTGGGAGGATCTCCAGTCGGCGTTCGACGGATGCATCCGCACGGGTGTGATCGTAAACCTGCGAAATCTGGATCCCACCGCCTTCCTGCAGGACGCTCAAGCCCTCTTCACACCGCGCATCAAGAACGCGCTCAAGAGGGAGAATGCGTTGAAGGTGAATGCTGTACTGGAGGGCGAGTACAGCATCTTCAAGAATGACGAAGAGATCGTCGAGCTGAAGACCTTCGCCACGAAGAACGCCCCAATCCTGCAGACCACTGATTTGAAGCAGTGGTTTGTCGAGAATGTGCGAGACACCATTCTCCGGCAAATGGAGGAATTCCAGGAGCGGGATTCGGGTTGGACGTTGCGAGTCGTCATCAACTTGACCGTCAACGTGAACCGGTACAACCCTATGAGAGACAGCTCCTACCTGGAACTTCCCGGGTTTATCAAGAGTAAGGAGGCCTGTGTTAACGTGCAGAATACCGACGACCAGTGTTTTAAGTGGGCACTCCTTTCTGCACTACACCCCGTTGATCATAATTCCAACCGTGTATCAAAGTACAAGCTGTACGAAAACGAGTTGAACTTTGCGGGCATAGACTTCCCAATGACGCCGAGAGAGGTCCCGAAATTTGAGAAGCAGCAGAATGAGCTCTCGATCAACATCTACATTCTGTTGAAACGCAAAGAAAAAATTTTCGGTCACACCCATCCACGTCACCTCGCACAAGAAGGACAAACATGTGAATCTCCTCTGATTCAAGATCGATACGTCTCGACGAGGAATCGAATGAGGAGGAGGCGAACGAGGATGACGAAACTAACACCATCTACCACTACGTGTGGATGAAGGACCTCTCTCGGCTGGTCAGCGAACAACTCTCAAGATGGAACGGAAAGAAGTATATCTGCGATCGTTGCCTCCATTACTTCGGAAGCCGCGAAGACTTGGACAACTATGAAGTCGACTGCGTCCAGGTGAATCGGTGCAAGATCAAGATGCCTGCACCGATGTACAGCACCTTGAAGTTTAAGAACTTTAACTTCAAGGAAAGGGAGCCATTTGTCGTCTAAGCAGACTTCGAGTGTCTCCTGAAGAACGTCGACCTGCAGCAGATGAGCAAAACGAGAGTTTGTCAAGTGCACGAACCGTTCAGCGTGGGTTACAACGTGAGGTGTAGCTACGACCACACGCTGTCCCGCTACAACAGCTTTCGGGGCCCGAAACCTGCTGAATGGTTCGCGCGTGAACTTTCTCAGCTAGTCGAGCAGGTCGAAGGAGTCCTCGAGCACACCGTACCCATGGAACCGCTTACGGAGGAACAGGAGAGGGATTTCCACATCGCTGAGAAGTGTCACATTTACGAGAAGCCGCTGCTGGATGTGAAGAGAGTTCGGGACCACTGCCATCTCACCGGCAGATACAGGGGTGCAGCGCACGAGGACTGTAACCTGAATTATCAGGATTCGCGCACCATTCCCGTAGTCTTCCAAAATCTCAGCGGGTACGACAGCCACCTCAGCATCAAGGAAATATCCACCTGTTTTGACAGCCGGATCGAACTCTTGCCCTTGAACATGGAGCGATACGTCTCGTTCACAAAAGGGCAGCGACATCGCTCTTCGGTTCATCGACTCCTTCCGCTTCATGGCATCGTCGCTGGAGAAGTTGGCATCTTACCTCGCGGAGGCACTGATCACCAAGAGCGAGTCCCCGCAGATCCGAGCCAAGCAGTTCGAATTGCTGAAGCGGAAAGGGGTCTTCCCATACGAGTTTCTCGACGCGTGGGCCAAGCTGGACGTCACGGAGTTGCTGACCCAGCAACAATTTCACAGCCGTCTCAACGGCTACGACATCTCCGACGAGGACTACGAACACGTCCAGAGGGTCTGGCGTGAGTTGAACGTGGGAACTCTGGGCATGTACGCGGACCTCTACCTCAAGACCGACGTCCTGCTGCTGGCCGACGTTTTCGAAAACTTTCGTGACAACTGCCTTGAAGCGTGCGGTTTGGATCCAGCCCATTACTACACCACACCCGGTCTCACGTGGGATGCCATGTTGAAGTACTCCGTATTTTACAGAAAATGCAATGTAAGACTATGTTTTGCACCTAACAGAAACTGCTTTGCGGATTTTCATACTATATTCTGTGATGTAGCTTTCGGGAGGGACCTCGGTGTCCTCCGCTACTCACGCTAAGACGCGGCGCTCCCACGCGCGGGACAGCGTACGAAACGATGGGCGCCAGGTGGATCGCGAATCCACCGATCGGGGGAACGGACACGGTCCCCGAAACGAACGTTCGACGGGAGATCGGCGACGATTCGATCTCCGACGGGCTCGGCTACCCCAGCCTATGGTGGAGGGGCGGTTCGGAAAACGCGGCTGGGACTCGGGAGGAACGAAATTAACGTACACGAAAGACGAACCCTTTATTCGTAAGCGGTTTATTCGCGATCGACAAGAATCGCCTGACGAGGACGAATCGACGGTTGGGGTGCCGAGTGCACCCCCCGGTTCAAATGCGCGGCGACGGACGTGGCTACCCGAGCGCAGTCGGGTGCCCTATGCGAGGGCGGCGCGGAGGCGAATCGGAGCGCTAATTACAAGGAGAGGAGAGCCTACCGGGCGATGCTGCAGATCCTCAGCCGGGGATTCCCTCCTTCCTCTCGGGGCGGCTGGTCCTCGGGAAGCGACGATTGCCGGCGGGCGGTGGCCTTCCGGTCCGGGTGACGGTTGGCCCTCAGCGGCGGCTCGATGCTCCTGCCGCGGTTCTTCCTCTCGTCAAAGCGGGTGGCGGTGCAGCGACTCACTCCCTCGCCCTCTCACTCTCTCTATCTCTCTCTCTCTTTCACTCTCGCGTTCACCCTTGCTCGGTGCGCCTACTCTTCCCTATCTTTCTACTCGACTCCCTTTTTAAAGCTTTCACTCGCGTGATAGCTCATCAGCGACTGGGGCCATTCCCGCCGGTTTTCCGGCCTCTCCGACTCACCTCGATCGCCTCCCCGCTTTCCGTCTCTCCCCGGATTCTCGGACGCTTTCGCTTCGAGGTCGTCGCTGTTGTCGATCGATCTTTTCGAAACCAGATCGATCGACAACCGTTGACAAACGGCCCGTGCGCCCGACGCGCGCACGGACGAGCGCGTCCTGCTCGTTTCGACGCCGCGAACGCACGCTTGCCCACGAAAGGGCCGATCGCGCCCTTTTTGTGACACGGAGCGATTCTCCATGTCACAATTCTCATAAAATTTATAGAGTTTATTGAGACTAATAAAAAATGTATAAGATGAAATGCCCATCCATGGAACGGTTTTTGAGATATTTCCGCTCAAAGTCGTCGATGTCGCATACATCACCGGGTGCCGAGAGGCAGAGGCGGTCCACGACCCATGATCAAGGATTGCGTTTATTGTCAAAAACACTATTTTTTGTAGTTCACGCGCGATAAGGCTCGGAGCAAGTCCAAACCTGCACGCATTCCAAGGTCTGTCAACTGCGCAATAGCGACGCGATAAGGTATGACGTCATCGCTCAGGAATGTGACGCGCTCGGCTCGATCGGAACTGCGCAGTAGCGTTTTAAAATTTGATAGCAAGATTCAAGTCCGAAACTGTGCACGCATTCCAAGGCTGGTGAACTGCGCAGTAGCGACGCGATAAGACATGACGTCATCGCTCAGGAATGTGACGCGCGCGGATCGGTCGGAACTGCGCAGTAACAGCTCGACGAGGCTGGTCGATTCCCGGAATTCCAGGAATCGGATGTGCGCAGTAGCGTTTAAATGTACGTATGACGTCATCGCAAATCCAGGAACATCATCGTGGTAAACTGCGTAGCAAGATTGCTCGGAACAAGTTGAAACCTGCACGCGATAAGGCTGTTCGAGTGGGATGGTGGCGTTGACCTTGACCAATGGCTCAGGTCGGGGAGTGGGGGTTCGACCAATGGCTGAGCTCCGTCGGAGTAAATGGCCGCCGCCAAAGGTGGCGACACCTAGCGTTGACTACCATCGACAGTAGCGCCACCTGGCGTTCATGGTGGGAGTCGAGGAGTGGGGGTTCGACCAATCATGATGCGCGCATTCAAATTTCAGTGGGGGTTCGACCAATCATGATGCTCGCTTTCAAATTTCAGTGAGGGTACGACCAATCATGATGCGTGAATTCAAATTTCCCACCACGGCGCATGCGCACCTCCGCAAAATTCAAAATGGCCGCCGCCTACGGTGGCGACACATGGCGTTGACCACCACCAACAGTGGCGCCACCTGGTGGGGGGTCGAGGAGTGGGGGTTCGACCAATGACAGAGGTCCGTTGGGTCACGTGATGCGCGAATTCAAATTTCCGCCACGGCGCATGCGCACTTCCGCAACATTCCTATTTCCCGCCATTTTTGGTCACGTGGGTGAGCTCGAACTCTCATAGCTTACCTACTATGATACATGATGACAATACGATTAATATTCATTATTTAAAAGACAATTCAAGCATTTTAAAATTGCAAGTTCAATCACGACATATAAACCGTACAGAATATCACTGTTTCATTGAATATAAACCTGATTCTATTGGTTATTCCGGGATCTTACGATACACGTGCGAGTGTGCAAACGGCAAGAGAATGGTCGGTTGTTGTTCCCATATAGCTGCAATTATTTATTACTTGTCATTTGCGCGATATGAAACAAAGCTTATTAAACCTGCAGAAACATTAAGCAAACTATTCCACAGAGAAAATATTCAACCAACAATAAATCACGAAAGCGACGAAGATTGAAACGAAGCTTCTATGTCAGTACCTTTAATTTGATTTAATTTCGATTTATATGTAGGTACACATGATATATTACAAGTAGTAAATTGTATTCTCGTTAGTAATAAGTAATTGTCAATAAATACTATTATTTTTTTAAAAGTAAAAATTCGAATTAATAGGTGTACAACTATGTTTCCGCCGTTTTCCGCTATCTATTACGTTAAGAAAACGGCGGAAGCAAAGTTGTTTTATTTTCTTTAATTTATTTCGACTTGTTGTCCCACGCCAATCATCTTGTAAAAATTATATATCATAGTTTAGTCATGCCTGAGTCTGTATAAAAAAAACGGCGGGTGTGTTATTTTTCATATGCAAAATAAAAACTATTGAAAAATTCAAACTTGTTGTTTTTCTTTATTTATGGGCGAAACAATCCAATTCTTTTTTTTTATAATATAGCTACATGACGGTGCATAATATATATTTTACTGCGCGAAATCGGTCGAGTAGTTTTCGAGATAAACAATATTTTCGTATTTTGGTTTTTTGGCGATAACTTTTGATTAAATCAATATTTTGGTCTAAAAATTTAGAGAGAGCTTACTTATGTATAAACACAAAATATACCTGAATGGGGGAAAAAAATCAGGCCGGGCCTGATTTCATATGCTTATCCGGCTATACCCTTTCATGGAAATCGGTCCAGTGGTTTAGAAGTTATAATGAGAAAACCATTTTTTTCCACAACTTTGGCACCCTGTACTTTGTTAGTAAACATTTATGAAAAAAATGTTCTTATGAAAGTCTACTTTATTTTTGTTGTTCTATAACATATCAAAATTAATGACGTTTAACCTGGTTCACCCTGTATATTACTTTCTATTTATTTCTTCTCCTAAGGACATAAGATACTATTTATTCCTTTCTTTTATACGTTCTTTACACTTTTTTCTTATTTTATTTTTACACAAAAATACTATTTTGTTCTATATTCCTTTCTATTTATTTCTTGTTTCAATTTTTTACACCCTATTTATTTATACTTTTTTTAAATTTTTCTGTACAATGAGATTATTTCCATAATCGAAAATGTTTGTTTGTATTACTGAACAATTGTACACATATTATATTAAGATAGAAACCAACTGTAAAAGAAATGTAAAAAATGTATTTGAGCAGATATGCTCTTGATAAAAATGTCAACAATAAAGAAATGTATACTTAAAAAAAATATAATGTATACTTAAAAGAAATGCATTTTTTTGATTTTAGAGAATTATCCAATTTCCTCTCCTTATTCCAAATTGTCCTAATTCTTCCTGTAGTATTTCACCGACTGGACATGGCGATGTAAGTATATGTTTCGTTTAGGTCAGAACATCTGCAAGAGAATTTCATTCTTGTCACACACAGACTCATCAGGACAGATAAAGAAAGTACGATTGAAGCTTTCATTTGATACAGCTTGGTCGAAGAGAGGGTCTTGGAGAAACTACGACAGTCTGAATGGATATGCTGTGTATTTTGGTACAGAAAGTGGGCAGATTGTTGCTTATGGCACTGATAATCGAGCTTGTAAACTTTGCATTTTGGGATACTCTAAATCCCATCATGATTGTCGTCAAAATTTCAGTGGAAGTGCGAAGGCAATGGAGGCAGATTTGGCAGTAAAACTGGTCGTTCATAATGAAATTTTCAAAAAATACAATGTTGAACTTGGAATATATGTACGTTGGAGACGACGATTCTTCAGCAATCAGTAATGTACATACGTAATACTGCCAATCCGGACATTGTAAAACTGTCTGATCGAGGTCATCTCAATAGGAACGTGAGAACAGTTATACAGAATATACCGAAGGAGCATGATCCAGATAAAGAAATGCATAAAACCACAGTAGACCCACAGTAGTTTCTGCATCGATGTTTCAAATACGCAGTCGCTCAAAACACTGGAGAAGTAGAAAATTTACGAAAAAGTATCAAAAGTATTCCAGAGCACGCTTTTAATAATCATGAGAACTGTGATATTAAATGGTGTGGATATTTGAGAGATCCAGATAATTATGCTCATGGAACTATTGGTGATGAACTTCAAAATGAAGTGCTGCATAGTGCCTTGAAGAAGACTTTCAATGATTTAGCGAGTAACGCACAGAAATTTGCGTTCTCAGAATCCACCAAAGCCAATGAAAGCTTTAATGCTTCTGTCAGCAGGAAAGCTCCCAAATCATTGTGCTACAGCCTTAGTGTATCTATGGATTATCGAGTAGCTGCAACAGTTGCCGAAAAGAATGAAGGAGAAATTTATATTTCATATGTCTATAATAAATTGATGATACAAAGTGGAGAACATACTATTGCTTACGTAGAACGGGCACAAAACATTAGAAAGAGAACAGCGAAATCTCGTTGTACTATTGATTCAAAAAGACGACGCATTGAGCGAGCAAACGATCGAGTTGCACTTTGTTTCAGATCTGAAGAATCAGAAGGAAGATCGTATGAGTCACAGGTATGGGTTTAAGTACTCCAGCTGTAAGTGGCAAGGAATCATCGAATGCACAGTCTACACCTTGGAAACTGGCTGATAACATTGACTCTTTGAAAGACCTCGATTTGCTGAACGAAAAATATTGTTTTGTATTTTTTGACCTAGAAATATGCAGTTTCAGAAAAAAAAACCGATATTCTCCAGATTGCTGATGGGAAAGAAACACTTTCTATCAATGCTTACATGAAACCAACTCAAGCTATTGAACCCAGGGCTACAGCTGCACACGGTTTAAGGATGGTTGGATCAGAATTAAGGCTAATCGATATCCCAGTAAAAACTATTCCTCTACAAAATGCCATGAAAAATGTAATTTCTTTTCTCTCGCAGTTTGATAATCCATGCATTCTAACAGCTCACAATTGTCAGTTTGATGGAATTCGTCTCCTTCTTGCTGTTGAAAAGTTCTCATTGATGGAGGAATTTTAATCATCTGTCGCCGGATTCGCATGTTCCTTAGAGGCTTATAAAACAAAAAAGAAAGGAGAAAAATTCCTGAAAGGTGATTTGCGATTGACTACTTTAGCTCAAAAATAGGTTCCAGTATTAGATAAGAATGCACATAATGCTCAGTATGATGTATATCTACTCCAACATTTTGCATGCAAGGAATTTACTCCAGAAGAATTACTGTGCACTTTTGTCACCGTGATGAAGTTCTTCAACACGAACAAGAGCAAAAAGATATAAAAACAACTTTGGTTTCATTAACACCTCTAAAGCAAGTTCTAACAGATTATATGATCAAAAAAATAGCTTAAGTTAAGATTGACTATTACCAAATTTGCAATGTATATAAACAATCTGGAGAGGCAGGTATTCTGGAGGCACGGGTGACAGCCCGTGAAGATATTCGTCACAAAATAGTGAACTTCGTCAAGGAACGTTGCAATTGATTGAACAATTTTATTTGTTGTTTTTTTTTCCTTGTTTATTACTGCCAATATTATAAATATTCTCAAAAATTCCTTGTACTATGTGTTCACCTATTTCAAATTTCACCGTTTTGCGCGCCAAGTGTAACGTCATTACCGTGTTGCCACGTTTTTGCATATGGCCGCCGGTTTTGCCTGAATATTCGCGTTTTCCTCACATTTTTTCTTATTATACAAAAACCGCTAAGTAAAAGTGATTTATCTCATGCAAAAACAGAACTACGCATCTTACCACATAATTTGAGCATATTTTGTGAATTTTCTGTCTTGCTAAAACTGTGTTTGACGTCTGTTTAGCAGTATGTGCATAAGCTCCAATGTTAAAATGCCTACTTTAAAAATTAATTACAAAGAAACGGTTAAGTGAAAATTGATTGGTTTTTGATTTTCAGCTATAAGATACAGCTTGTAGCGGCTGTACGGCTTGATTTCAGCTTGTTTTTTCTAAATACATGAAAAAAAAATCTAATAAAAATCTGTCTTGAAAAATTTCACTGACGAGACTCCTTAATAAAGTCAAGCCCATGGTCACAGCCTTAAGTGCAGTCTCCATAGTCGTATTATCCCTGGACTTACCTCTTTTTCGAATGACAGGGTCCGCTCTTTCCTTATCTAATCTGAAAGAAACAAAAAAACACGATTTAGTTTCATGCGTTTAATATGCCCACTGTTGAATTTTAGTGGGCGTTATTAGCCGCACTAACATAAAAAGGCAAAATGTGAAGTTAAAAAAACGGACATAATATCCACGCAATCCAACACTAGGCTAACTTGTTATAATCATATGGAGTCTACATGAAAAATTACAGGGATGAGAATATCATATTCTGAGAAATACTCACCTCTTGCTTGGGAGTCAATATTTAATAAAACTGCTCACTGCACTAGCACTTAAACTTTATTTTACTCATAACATGTACAAGTAAACGCTGCACCGTGAGTCGTTGTACGTTTAGGCTCGTAATTACCGGGCATCGGCAATTTTTAAAGCCAGTACACAGCGTTGAGGTCGCTTGTTTTTTACCACCAAATTCAAAAGTGGGCGTTATTCCCCTCCCTTACCTTATGTGCGAAAAAAATTTAAATTCTAAGAAAATATTTACCATGAAAAAAAATTCTTAAAAAAAGACCTCGTTTCAGGAGACCCCCTTAAGGGGAATTATAAAAGGCGAGTCGTACATAAGACTTGAGGCCTACTCACGGTCGATCTCGACGTTTCGTACAAATCTTGTCGGCGATCTCTTTACATCCATATTTTTGTTTTGAAAAAACATAATTTTGTAATAAATGGGTATGGTTTTCAAGTGTCGCATTAGTTTCTGTTCTTTTTTATTTTGTGTTTAGAAAAAAATGACCATTCCCAGACAACAGCTGACGAAGTTACGACCCGGCATTTTGGGGCATTGGCAAAAAGTGAAATCCGTACGTATCTAGATACGTGATCACGAACGTGCGGTGTAGTTACGGCGTGTTTCCCTCTCCAGAAATCGAGACTGTAATGCTACAGAAGAAACGCGCGGCAGGAAGAGCCGGAAGACGAGATAATTTCGTATCGCGTATTTCTCGCTCACTTATCGTCCGCTGGAAGTTTTCGTTGAAATTCGGCTTGCATAAAACTCTACCATTGTTTGAATCTGCAGGTGGCCAAGAGGAGGAAAATGTAATGCGCGAGAAGAGAGAAAGTTACGGAAGTCGGTGTAATATGAAGAAAAATATTAACGATAGTAAGAAGTTGCCATAAAACTATATACTGCTTTAGAAATTAACTAAAAATTTATAAATTATATAATACTATATAATGCGGAGAGAAGTGCATAAAGTATGGATAGGATCTACTAATTTATAAATCTTATAATAATTTAACAACACGTGACGAGAGTACCGTAGATATTATCAGTTCGTTTTATTACTTTCTATGATACCTACTTATGGTACAAATTACTACATCGAATCATAATACGAACCAAAAATCGCGGTCTCATTCGACAATTATATATATATTTTATCAGACCATGTCTGTACTTCTTTTTCCGTGTATCTATCGAAAGAGTAAATAGAACGAGAAGGCGAACGAAAAATAAAGAAAAGTTTACACCTACACACGAAGACAGTCTTAAGCTCCATGAAAAAATGGAGTCTCTAGGTATCGAGAACGGTTCTGTTCTTCTTTATTCGAGAGACATTTCGTGGTTTGCTTTTCAGTTTTGTTAGCGGACGAGAACTTAGCGAGGGAGGGACGTGGGCGAACAGTAGGGGCAGCTATGGCAATGAAGCCGAAACAGGATCACATTTCTTGTTTACTCATGTGGGGTACGAGACGTGCGTACGCGTGCTCGTACGAGCATTCGATTACGGGATAAAAGTATGAATAACGCGGCATCGAGGAAAGAAGAAAAAAAGTGCACTCAAGACAGCTTCATAGGTAAGCTATGCCTTCCTTTATTCCGACGCGTGCACACACGAAACTGTAATCTCCGTGCGGACATCTACTATGTCGGCGCGGTACGTGTAGAACGAGTTTAACAAGCGATTCGTTCTCTCACGGTGTATGTAGGTACCTCTCGTTCCTCTCTCTCCTTTCTCATCCCCTTTCTTCTCTTCTTTTTCTTCGGGATTAAGACCGACGCTGGCATGCAATTAACCAGAGCCAAGGCAGGTGGTGTATCTCGTCGTGTTATTGAGGCAATCTGCCATGGCGAGGGTTAAAGAGCTCTTAAAAGCCAGACGGAGCATAGTCCAGTAAACGAAGCTCTGAAATACGACTTTTTGAGAACCAGGCTGCATTTTTGTTTAACGTTGTCATTCGACCTTATAAAGCTCTGGGTGAAGTATCACGGTTTTTCCTCCACGGGTTATGGTTGAAAAACTAACAAATACCCTAAAAATGGGTTATTCGTAAATAACTCGAAAACTAAGCGAGATATCGAAAATAATGTAAATCCAAAATTGTAGAGCTTAAAATTCTCTATAAAAAAGGTTCACACAGTTTACCCCCACTCCCCACGGTTTACCTTCTAGAGCCGCGCGAACGTTAGGGGTGTAAAAAGCCGTAAAACATAGAAAATTTGACATTTTCGAATGCTTCTTTTTGAAGTGAAACTTCTTTGCTGAGGGTACTGAATGCGCGCCCGATGAGACGAAAAACCGTAACAAAACCCACACACTCCACCGCTCTCGACCGTGTCTCACTCATACAGCGCTCTCGACCCTGTCCCAGTACACCGCTGTCGACTCTGCCCCATTCCACCGCTCCCGACCGTGCGTACGTTAAAGCCATGTGTCGACTTTGCGAGGCTGGATCGTGAAGCCGCCGCGTGAGGCATGCCTCGTGTTGGATCGCCTTGCCTAGTGAAGCTGCCACCGTTCGTTTGTCTACATATTCCGAGGCAAAAATTCTGGAGGCTGCCTTGCGCGGCGGCCTCGCGAGCCAGCTTTACACTCCTAAAGTAACAAAAATCTACAGGGTTTTGAAATTCACCGGAATGCGTTTCTAGATATCCGCTTTTAAACCAAGCATATCGGAAAAGATTTTTAAATCTAGGCGACGAAAGCTGGTTGTGTGTTAATGATTGCAATTTAATTATTTCATTGCGCGAGTGCAAACTAATATCTTTCTCTTGAAGAAGTACATTATCAGAAAATGTTCGAACGAAATTCTTTCAAATCCCGAATCCAAATACATCTGAAGGTTGAATAATGCCAGTCGTTTTTTTCGGAATCATTGAAAACTGTACTTCTTTGTCTTGTGGGATCAACGTCTCTAGCTGACTCGAACAATGTCCCGTCCATGAGTCGAGTAGTAGCATGCTTTTATGGCCAGTATTCGGTAAATACACCTGGATGAACCAAGTTTTAAAATGTTCAGACGTAAGTTTACCTGAAATTGAAGCTTGAATGTAAATGTTAGATGAACGAAATAGAGATTCTTCCACCCTTGGGCCAAATGTTCCTGTAGACTCCTTCAAAACTATGTACAGTGGTGAAACAAGACGTCCACTTGCCGAAATGATAGGCATTATAGTATATCTGTGTGTCGTAGATGATACCGATTGGACCGTTGCTTCTACCGTTTTTACTCCTAATTTTGCCAATGTTCGCCCTGAATGTACTTTGAGATTGAAGCCACTCTCGTCTGCGTTATATATTTCTTCAAATCCAATAGTTGGTATATTTAATTTTACGTTTGACACAAACGTCTTCGCAATATTTTGCAGGTTGTCAATATCTTGGAACGTAGATTGCGTCCTGAATATTGTTATTTTACGAGACACGATTCTATGCACTCTTTTAAATTTCCAAGGTAGCCCGCGCCCGCCACACTCGCGTGTGCGCCGTGCGCGAGCATCGCACGCAAGTTCAACGCACGCCTCTCGATGCGTGAAGATTACCGACGTATGTACCTATATAGCCACGCGCGGTTCGAAAACATCGATGCGTATAACCGCGGTACCATCTATATAACCACGTTATTCCGATATCAACGATCTCTATATCGCGAGACGTCTAGCGAATTGTGCATCTACTTTCGTGCACTCTCTCTTTCTGGGTACTCTGTCGGGATCCAAACGAAGGGCACATTAGTTGGGACGGCCCACTGCGTGCGCGCGCGCACTCACACACGCACACACTTCTATTCCAAAGATGCTGCGTGCATCGAAATCATACGTGCAGTTCCTACCATTCATGAGTTACGCCTTTATTTAAAAAAATTTTTGTAACATTGAAAATGTTTAAGGAATCGGTGTTCTGAGGTTGCACGAAATTTCAAAATGTAACAAATGTTCGGTCGCGACCCCTGGGCGTTTGAGTGGGCGTGGGGATCTCATCTTGGTGTCATTTTGTAGATTGCAGTTTTCTCTGTCTAATGAAGGTAATTTCAGGATTCTAATTGGAAGGGTATGGACACGGCGAGGAAAATAGAAGCCCGCGGGTGGTTTGACTCGTCCAATAGGGCGGCACGGCTCCCGTGTTTATATATAAACTCGATATGTTTATTTCCGACGCGCGATAAGATTTCTCGCTCGGGCGGTATGACGCGTACACTCGAAGTGTACCCGTACCTATACTACGAGGCTCGGCCTGCATTCTTATTCAGCGTAGTTAGTCTCAGCTGAGCATTCGCTTGGAATAGGTTCGTCCGCGCGAAAACGCTTTCCTAATATCGGTAAAATCACCTCGAGTTACTGGTTCGCGCGCGCGAAATGTCCTCGAGTGCAAAGAGAATCAAATCTGTAGTAAATATAACTGTTTTAATCGTATATAGTAATTTTAACCTTCCAGTAGTCGCGCCCGGTCTGTGAGACCGACCATACACTTTTGTTACAATTATTCTGAAAAATAAGGGGCGGGGCACCTCCCACTCCTTATACCTTCTCAATAGGACGCGACGGAACCGCAGTGCAGTACAGAGTGTTGGAAGTGGTAGTTGTGCCAAATTTATATTGCCCTGCGGTGTGAGAGACCGGCGCGACTAATCACGTTTTATTTTTATTATCCCGTTACTTTCGTTGTGAGGTTAGTTTCTCGAACTTCTATTGCATAATATTGTGCAATACATATGTAATATAATTATATTTAGTCATGGGGTCTAATGAAAGAGAGCAGAAACGCCTGCAACAAATGTTAGAAGAAGTTATGAGTGACGGAGAGGACCAAGGAATCATTTACGACAATCATTCAGACCCAGATCTGTCTGATGAAGATGAAGTGGATGATGTAGAACAGCAACTTGACAACAATGAGTCTGAGCAGGATATTTCTGATAGCGAGGAAGTAGTAGAAGAAAGTCACAGCAATACATTGTCGTTTTTCGGAAAGGATAAAGTCACCCGCTGGAGAAAATTTGCTTCACGACCTACAACAGTTAGAACGCGACAAAAAAATATCGTCAAACGTTTGCCGGGTTCCACAATAGCAACCAAGAACTTGTTAGGTCCACTGGAAATATGGGAGTATTTCTTCAATGACGAGATTGTGGATATTATCATCGAATGCACCAACGAATACATTGAATTTGTTTCTCACAATTTTGCTCGAGAAAGAGATACAGCTCCAACTAATCGAATTGAAATTCGTGCGTTTATTGGCCTCATTTATATGGCTGGTATCTATCATGCAAATCGGCTGAATGGCGAAGATTTGTGGAATACTGATGGTTCTGGCATAGAAATTTTTCGTCTCACTATGAGCTTGCAAAGATTTAGATTTCTAATTCGATGCATAAGATTTGATAGCAAGAAGACTCGAGCAATGCGAAGGGCAACAGATAAATTGGCTCCTATACGGGATGTTTTTGACCGTTTTGTTGCTAATTGTCAGAACGGTTACCATCATTCAGAATTTGTGACGGTGGATGAGATGCTTGCAGGGTTTAGAGGAAAGTGCAGCTTTCGACAGTACATCCCTTCTAAACCAAATAAGTACGGATTAAAAATTCTAGCGTTATGTGATGCCAAAATGTATTACACAAGCAAGATGGAAGTTTACGTTGGGAAACAGCCTGAAGGACCATTCGCAGTCTCGAATAATCCTTATGATGTTGTTCTACGACTCTGTGGACACATTTTTGGATCTGGACGCAACGTTACAATGGACAACTGGTTCACCTCTTTACCACTTGTAAAGAAACTACTCAATGACCATAATATCACAGTAATTGGAACCATCAGGAAAAACAAAAGGGAGTTGCCGTTAGAGTTTTCTCAACCAGCTGTGCGACCGATACATACCAGTATGTTTGCATTTATGGAAGACTGCACCCTTGTTTCTTATATCCCCAAAAAGAAAAAAAATGTGCTGCTGCTCTCCAGTATGCATGATGATGATGAAATCGATGCAGAAACAGACGCGCATAAACCAGCGATAATTACAGCTTACAACCGTACTAAAGGGGGCGTAGATACTGTTGATAAATTGACTGCAAGCTACAACTGTTCCAGGAACACGCGCAGATGGCCAAAGGTCATTTTCTACTCCCTCTTGAACATAGCTGGTATCAATTCCCAGGTGATCTACGCTTCAAACAACCCTCGCATAACAATTTTGAGAAGAGTCTTTTTAAGACAATTGGCCAATGATTTGATCAAGCCTCATTTGCAAGTACGTTCTGCTATGAACAACATTCCTCGAAGCCTAAGATTGAGACTACAAGAACTTTCTGGCACTAATATCGAACCTGATGTCTCACAGAATGCTTTACCAGGTAGATGTGCTTACTGTTCTTCGAAAAAAAATCGCAAAACTCGCTTCCAGTTCTATAAGTGCAACAAATATATGTGCTTGGAACATATTATTGGGGTTTGCCAAGAGTGCCGAGAAAATGCTCTAGACTAATTTTGAACATGTTTGTGCCACATTTTTTTTTTGTAAAAGAGTTATATTTTTGTTTAAAATACAGTTTGTTTCATTGCCAATTTTTGTTTTCTTTGTATGGGACTAATAAAGTACAGTAATAAGAAGAATATACCATTTTCAAAGATTTGTTTAATAGTTGGAAAAATGTGCCAAATGTACTCTAGTTTTACTTGTTCTGGTTATTTATTGCGTTGTTAAAACGCCTCCATAGGCAATTTTTGAAAATTCGCATTCACTTTTTTTTGTTGAAGTTATTAGTGTATGCGGTCTGTAAGACCGACGCGACCAACGACGTTCCAAAATTTCACGCGACTACTGGAAGGTTAATGGATAAATTTGTATGATAAAAACTTAGTAACACAAAGTCTACTATACAATATTTTCACAGTGTACATTAGATTTTCGCAATATTCGCGAAATCATCTCGAGTTGCTGATTCGCACGTGCGAAAAGGGCCTCGAGGGCAAAGGGTTAACTTCACAATTTTGAGAACGACCATTCAAGCTTTATGTGCAAAAATATTGATTTTTTGACATATTCAACACCCTATATTTTGGAATATAAGCGTCTCCCGACACATGTTTATATAATTTTTTTTAATTAAAATATTGCAAGGAATTACACCTTGAAGTTACGAACCGTAATTAGGAAAAACCCTATATACCGCCCATCTGATGGCGAGATTGACCCTAGATTAATGAGGTATGCATATACCATATGTCCGCGATCAATTCGACCATAGGAAAATTGCGAGTTTTGCATGAGCACCCCCGTAGGTCTCCTCGTCCAATAGAATCACCGGAGAAGCGTGAATGCGCATGCGTAGTCATCAGCGGGTGTTGGCGTCGTCAGCAAGTTCAGATCGATTATCAAAATAACTGATCTGAACTTGCTGATGACGCCACACTCGCGGATGACTACGCATGCGCATTCACGCTTTTCCGGTGATTCTATTGGACGAGGAGACCTACGGGGGTGCTCATGCAAAACTCGCAATTTTCCTATGGTCGAATTGGTCGCGAACATATGGTACATATGTAGATCGTGATAATACTGAGCGGTTAGGACTGATATTTAGAATTCCGACTATCGTTTGCCGAAACAATGATAGCACTTTTGTTAGTTATAGTGGCAGTTGGAAAGATTTTCACAACAAAAGTAAAACTCGTTCAGAATGTATTGCGTCTAAAGAATATTCAGCGACTTGTAACAAAAGACAGTCGCGGGCTCGCGGATTATTCCGCACTCGGTGATAGAAGACAGTCGCAGGCTCATGAAATTTTTCCGCGCTTTAATGCAAATGGGTTAAGAGGTACAAGGTCTTCATAAATGATTACAGACCACGTGACCTACGCGCATATCTAACCAACGGTACTAGTCCGAGCTCTTAACCAATAGCATATGCGCGTAGGTCACGTGGCTTGTCACGTGGTCTGTAATCACTTATGAAGACCCTGTATGAACCGACCTTCCGAATGAGGTTGGCTGGGCAAAATTTAAGCAGATGGCGCCACCGAGCCAAACACCCGTGGGCAAATTTAAACGGTTATAATATACAGGGTGATTCGAAATGGGTGCACTTCCTCTCGTAGAGAGATTCATCGCAAAAAACTGAACCGAAAGTTCCTGTACAAAATTTTTGTGCTCCGCCTAGTTTACAAGATAATCCAGTTCGAAAATATCCAATCCAAAGTCAGATTCAAGGGACAACCAGGGCCGTGATAACTGGGGCCAACTTCATAAGACTGACAGACAAATTATGTATCGCGATAAAGTCGAATGCGAAACAGATAGGACTAACTATAGAATGCTTACTCACTAATCTTATGAAGTTGGCCCCAGTTATCACGGCCCTGGTTGTCCCTTGAATCTGACTTTGGATTGGATATTTTCGAACTGGATTATCTTGTAGACTAGGCGGAGCACAAAAATTTTGTACAGGAACTTTCGGTTCAGTTTTTTGCGAAGAATCTCTCTACGAGAGGAAGTGCGCTCATTTCGAATCACCCTGTATTATTAATGCTGCACTAATGTGACTGTTAAAAAAATTTGTAAAAATGAATTACAAAATAAAATTCAAATACAATCCTCATATGTACTATAAAAATATACATATTTAATTAAATCAGAAATGTTCAGAAATTGGTTGACAGTACTGCATTCCCATACTTCGGAATGGGAATACAGTACTGTCAGCCAATTTATGAACACGCTCTAAATAATTTTCATTTTTACCTGCATCACCGCTGAAAGTTATGAATTGATCAGGAGTAAAATGAACTTCGCATAATCCTTTTCTATGATGAGGTGCACATTTTAACCCTACGTTAGGTGCGCCCCTTTTTACAACATGGTTAGGCTGGTTTATTTATAGAGTATATTCAGTAGGATGTACTAAATTATAAAAAATACAAATTCCTTGTTTTAACATTTAAATCTGTTGTTAAAAGTGCATAAAATCTAATGATGACATTTTCGTGCCTTATTTCGCAAGCATCTCACATGTAATACTCAAAAATAAGTATATATTTATCTTTAGAAGCAAGACTTCACATTCTCAAAACTACACAATACACACTCTGAAATAAACTAAAAAAAGAAAGAAAACAATAAAAAATGGCTGAGTTGTGGAACCCCGAACACAACGTATTTTTAGTCCGTCAAGCATGTCGTGCAGATATCCCTCATATGTTCTTTGCACGCATCGCAAACAACTTTTACGTATAGATTTGCCACGTTTCCTTGGAAAAATATGACAGCGTCTAACAGAGGTTTCTGGTATATTAGGGAGGGGGGGTGGTACATCCGGAACATTTAGAAGAACTCGTGCTCGTGCTTTGCTCTACACGCTTTCTTTTCGGGTCCGCCATTTTGTTTTCAGTAGTTTTTTTGTAATTCATTTAATTGCTATATATACGTGCTGCTAATTAACAAAATAATACTCACTCAAGTTAGTAAAACCTAACGAAATCCAAAATTTCTACTATCCGAAAAATGTTACGCAGTTAGGCGCGCGGGCTACAATTGTAGCCCAGACGACTTTGAGCACAAAAACAAACAACAACCACTCATTTCAAGTGTGTGGGGATACACTAATCGGGTAGAGCGATGTAATTTGAACAGCTATTGAGAAGGGCGCTAGGGTTTGATTATTTTTCTGAGATTTATTACTATTCGAAGAAGCGTGGGCTAAAATTGTAGCCCGCGCGCCTAATGTAGGGTTAAGAAATCGAGCCACATTTGACGAATATCTTTCGATTTTTTTACAGAAGGAACCATGAACCTTGATTTATTTTTACAACTCGGTACTGCACACGAAAAAACCATTTTATATTAATTTTTTTATTTCAATTCACTTCACTACATATAGATTCATAAATTAAGGTTATATTTTCATTCTTGACTCCTGCAATGCCTACTATACTTTATGAAGTAGGCTGCCATATTGATATATCGATACCATCGATACCTTACTTTGAAAATTTCGTAAGTGCAATTTTTGACAAAAATGCCATTTATAGCTTACTGTTTTCAGATTTTTAATCTTAACACAGTAAGTTATAAATGGCATTTTTGTCAAAAATTGCACTTCGAGGTTTTAAAAGCAAGGTATCGATAATTCGAATCAGGCGGTCAAAAAGGGTGTTTGGCTCGGTGGCGCCGAAGTTTACTTCCTCGACCACCAACCAACCTAATTTCGTTTATCGTGCGACGGAATACCACACTTTCGTATGGCACGTGCCACTCCTGTAGGCTTCTCATGGTGTCGAAGTGGCGTGGCGGTGGCGGGAGTCACCACGCCAGTGCCACGTCACCTCTATCTGAATAGCCTCATAGGGACCGTGCATGACGATTGCTATGCCACTTGATGGCAATAATTAGAATTTTTGGTAGACAATTTTACAAGTGTTCATATGGGAGAAATTTTTAATTATTGAAATATTATAATAATTATTTGGAAAAATAATAAATATCAGTATGCGTACATCGTATCACGTATGTTGAAAACCGTCTAATGGACAAATTAAATTTTACAAATTCCCCACTGCTAGCGTTCATCGGGCATGGAAGCGTAATAAACGAATGACATAAGCCTTTGAGACTGTGGTCTGAGCTATAACCTTTGAGAGTAAGGTTACTTTTTGTGTTTCGGGATTATTTATCTCTTCAACGTTGAATACATGACCTGAGTGAAACAGTTTTTCACCTTTATCTTTATTTTGGCCTTCAGTGGGGGTATTTTGTATTGGCAAAAAATCCGTGCCTTATTATTTTTCACATTTTTAACTTTTCTTATCCTACACCCCCCGACTCGGATTCTTTCGCTGGGGAATTTTCAAGCGGAAGTTCAGCAGAGTTGCATGTAGATGACCGATACGGGAGACGACGCGGGAGATATGGCTGACAGGATTGCGGGGTATGGAATCAGGAGATTAAATTTTGTGAATTCGGTGTATAAAAATAAATTTTCGTAAAAAGTTATTATTGTAAAGTAGTCGTAACTAAACTGAAAGAAAATTAAATTACATTTTCTCTACAGAATTCACAAAACAACTTCATCATTCCATACTCCGCAATCCTGTCAGCCATATCTCCCGCGTCGTCTCCCGTATCGGTCATCTACACGCGACTCTGCTAAACTACCTCTTGACAATTCCCCAGCGACAGAATCCGAGTCGGGGGGTGTATGTTCCCCGTGTTAAAAAGTATCCCTTAATTTCTTATAATCGCCAGGGGTCCCTTTCTCTAACTCACTCGCAAGAGAAACGTATACGTAGATGTAGCGCAAGCATCGACGCTACAACTCCCTCTATAGTTTTTGCACGGTCCTTATAGGGAAGCTGCACGAACCGGCGAACAGTGCCCCCTAGTTATCGCTGCTGGAATATAGTTGGTATAAACAAAACGTGTCAGTAAATTTTTTTAAGTCGGTGTTTTCTTCGTGTAATGTAATTTTTGAAGTATTTTGTGCATTTGTTTCCAAAAATGGACAAAGTTATTCGCTGTGGGTTTGAAAACATTTATTTCAATAATAACACAGACCATCAGAAGTGCTAAAAGGAGAGAAATTATGTGAAGCAAAACATGTGATAAATGTTCAGGAAATAGAACACCATGGACTGTTTTTTATAACTAGACATGTTATAAGACAAATGTCTATCAATTTACCCCCTTATTAAATTTACCCCCTTTATAAAGTTATTTCCATCTAAGGAACTTTCAAACACAAAATATTCTTTATTTGTTTCGTAAGAGTCAAAACAACACTGTGTTTCAACACTACTTTTTGTATTGACGGGATGGATTATTCTTTCAACCTCTTCATCTTTATTGTCAGCTTGTATCACCTGCGTAATTTTTGGGCTGAAAACAGTTTCAGAAGTGCGGTTGATCCTTTTCATATATCTTTCAAAACGAGAAATAGCTTGCGCCTCCGCTTTTGTTGAAATTTGGGACCGTGTCGCAGAGAATATATTTGGAATATACGCAGGATGAGACTGCATGGTACTTCGTTGGCCTCCGACAAAATGTGCACTACATATTTTTGAATATTTCGTTGGTACCCATAGGGTTCGTTCCAACGAACACGAGAACTGGTTCTGAACTCGACGGAGTATGCGCAGTCTGATTTTTGGGACGGCTAGATCAGACTACGCACACTTCGTCGAGTTCAGAACCAGTTCTCGTGTTAGTTGGAACGAACCTATAAAGAACCATCCTCACTGAAATATTGCAATGATAATAATTTTGTTCTCAACGACTACTAACCTGAACTTATTTTTTTCGGTTAACAGCTTTTATCCACTGCTGTCGCCTTCCCACAATGATAACTTTGTTCTCAACGACTACTAAACTTACTTACTTCTTTGGGTTAACAGCTTTTATCCACTGCTGTCGCCTTCCCATTTCGTAGGATTTACCCGGGAATGAGTAAAACTTAATATTACTGTTTTCGCAAGAATTTTCAGCATTTTTGCAATTAGTAACACAACAGTTTCGCTCCGATTTAGGTATGATTCACTTTAAAATCACTATTAAACTCTGATATAACCTAATACTATCACGAATTGTTTATACCAAGAATATGCAGTGAATCTCCACCGATGGCGCCACTAATCAAGGTGCAGCTTCCCTATAGGCTAACATGCAAGTGGCACATGCCCGTACCACGCTAGTCCCACGACACCACCACGCACCCGTTCTCTGTGAATCGGGCCTAAGGCGCAATTCACACAGAAGTGGCGCATGGTGGTGGCGTGGAACTGGCGTGGAGAGGGCATTTGCCACCCCCATGTCAGCCTATGAGGCAATACAGACAGAAGTGACGTGGCACTGGCGTGGAATGGCGTGGTCCATCATAGGCTTAAATGCAAGTGGCAGATGCCCGTTCCACACCACTTCCACGCGCTAGTTCTATATGAATTGCGCCTATGAAGGACCACGCCAGTCCACGCCAGTGCCACGCCACTTCTGTCTGTATTGCCTCATAGGCTAACATGGAAGTGGCAAATGTCCGCTCCACGCCAGATCCACGCCACCACCACGCGTCACTTCTGTGTGAATTACGCCTAACGATTCTTGCGGAAACGAATATCTCCCGGGTGTGTGTTGAGGTCACATTCAAATTTTCAAAAAGACCCGTTGCTAAAACCCATTTCTGCCAATTTGTGTACAAAAAGACACCGACACTGTTTCTTGTCACTAACGCGTACGGTCTGACAATTACTCATTCGGAAGATTTTCTACATCGCACAATTATAAGACATAGAGTTCAACTGCTAGTGCCCACAGCAAGTCACTGGTGGCACGAAGAGACTAGACAATTAATGTGCAAGAATTTGTCGAACGTTTTCTAACGGATGTTACGGTATTGGCAAGTGTTCCGGTGTTCGTGGAAGCGTGTAAACGGTTCAGTATTCTAGATAACATAAAACAAATGCTTGCAAATTTGCGCAAGAAATTGTTAACCGCCAAAGCACCTTCTCGTTCCTCTGCGGGTGAAGATAGTCCGGGCATTTTTGCATTCAAGTCTTTAATAACAATGATATACCTAGATGCATTAATTCTCCCTTATTTCTCTTTGAGAAAACCAGTCGAGAAATGAAAATGGTTAAGTGGCAACAATTGATCCAACCAACTTATATGCACACAATGATGCTCTTGCAAATTCGTGGTTTTAAAATTACTCGAAGTGGTATTTCTTTAGATATGACAGCGGAATCGATGGCTTATATGCCATTAGAATTTCCACGAGTCGACCCCGGTCAAGACTTTGCAATGGCGATATCACAAAAATGTAAACTATTTAAGATGTCCAAGGATTCATCTTTTTCAGATGATGAACAACCTTTGTCATCGCAATATGTTCGCAGTACTTTGATTCGTACAGATGGTTGGTGATGATGCATGTAGTGTTACACATTTTCAGTTTTATTTCTGTTTCAAAATATTCGTATTTCTCATGCAAGGGTGCATGTTTATTATGTTATTACTTTTCAGGGTTTTCATTCTGTTTCAAAGTGTTAGTACGAGGGTATCTGCAAAGTCAGGTTTCATTTCTTTTAGGGCCGGTTGTATAAACGCGATGAACTGTAATTCGGCTCGATCCACAGTTCAAGCTGAACTCCAGTTCACCGCGTTTATACATTCGGCCAGAAACAGAAATCTAAAAATTCCTTTTTCCTCACTCATGCCCATTTCGAGGCCTTTTCCAGTCTACTTTTAGACAGTAAGATGGCGTTTTTCCCGCGTGACACCGACTAAGAGTCCGTAGAGTATTAAAATCACTTTACTCGGACTGACGCGAATACTTAGTCGCAGTAACGGAACGTGAAATGAGCAGAGTATAGCTATCTCACTTCGTCAGCTGACACTGTTGCACTCTGATTGGCGCGATTGTTTAGTCCGAAGTGGGTCTTTTTCAAATTGACGATCGCAACGTGAAAACCATATCGAATCGATTCATTCGAGTCGACTGACGGGTGCACGAGAGTATACCGAACCTATAAGTGTAAAATCAAAATATGAAGAGAAAAAGCGTCATTATCCCGAACAGCGATGAAGAAGGCGACGAAATGGGCATTCGCGAGGAAAAATAATATATATCATTTGGCTTTAATCCTCGGATTTTTCAGATTGTGTTTATGTCGTAGAACGAGGTATGATGGGAAGATCCCCGTCCCCCCAACGTCCCTCGTGCTACGACTTGAACACAGTCTGAAAAAGCCTCGGATTACCGCCTTATGACATAAGATACTATTTCTTATATAATACTGTATGTTCATGTTTCTATATATATATAATATAATATGTGTTCCTTATAATATAAGCTGACACAGTGAGCGCGAGGACACCTCTCGCACCCGACCGGTCGACACAAGCCACCTCCCGAAAACACACAATCATTCAACCTCGCAATCCTGCAGGCGTCGGCCTGTGTCACCGGTGTACAGAGACACTCCTAGAGGAGTGGTGGGGAAATCCCCACAATATCTGTCCACCGGGACCCAAGGCGTGGCCTCGTCATGAAGGAGCTGGACAGGAACTGTGTAAGGGTAACACAATAGACACTTCGCTGCCAGCACTGTCCTCGTATACATTCACTCACCCATTCACTCTCACACATTCGCTCGCAGTCAAACACCAAACAACAAATCATGTCGGCGTGTGCCTATCAGTGACCCGGAACACTCCTAATGGAGTGGCGGGGCAAGCCCCATAAAACCTGGTTCACTAGCCCCGACATGTCCAACGCATACGTACTCCACCGCATTCTTCCGCTACAGTGATAACTCACCTGCTGGTCGGACACAGGGGAGTCTTCCCGGTCTCATACTGGTGCAGCCACCAGAGGTGGATCAAAAGAATCACGTCAGCCACCCCAAAGGCGGATCAAAGATTGCGCCTACATCGTAAGTGCACACAAAGGTATGCACTCCCACACACACAGGGTCCCAGGACCATCCCCGCCCGTTGTTATCGCGGAAAGGCTCCGCACTAATCCCCGGGTAGCTGAGGAGCCTCAAAGGCCCACTTTGCACAGAGACATCGGCCTAACCGTCGGAACGGCCTCCACCGTCAACCTTCGGTACTAGCAACGTCGCCTCTGTGAGCTCGAGGACCGAGACTCAACACAATACCCCCCCTCGTGCCAGACTATTAACTGCCGTCGCTTACACATCCTTATGACACGTTTACACGCTTGGCGCTTGCCACAAACTCCAAGCCTTCACAAACACTTGGCTGAATTTGGATGTCCGTTTACACGCTTGGCACTTGCCACAAACTCCAAGCCTACGCAAGCCTTGACAAGCGTTTGGGTACGCTTGGGTACGTGGGAACCATAGTACAGTAGATGGGCTGAGAAAATCGACTTTGTTGTCACTTTTTCTATACAAGTGTCAGATTTCAATTTTTTTGATGTGTAAACATCTATGCTATGGCTCTGCGGTACGACCTTCCTGGGAAATTGAGCGTCAGACGTAAGTCATGTAGATGTGACTACGTCAGTGTGTGTGTGGCGCTACTGCGCATACTATTCGCGCAAGCTGGATTATCTCAACGGGAAAACATTTTAGAGAAAAATGTTTAATACAAAACTTTAAGGATTTTCCCTTGGCTACCCAGTGGTCGTACTGGATTTGACCTTGACCGTGACCTTTAAGGTAATATCAAATGCCTTCCTAAACCGTTCATCAGATTGCGATGAAACTTTGGGAAATGGTTGGACGCATGCCCGCGAAGGTTTCTGAGTTAGTAAATCTTATACAGGGTGTTCAAAAAGTACCGGTACGGATGATTATTATGCCTTCCTAAACCGTTCATCCTATTGCGATGAAACTTTGGGGAATGGTTGGACGCATGCCCGCGAAGGTTTCTGAGTTAGTAAATCTTATAAAAGGTGTTCAAAAAGTACCGGTAGTGATGATTATTATGCCTTCCTAAACCGTTCATCCGATTGCGATGGAAAGTTGGGGAATGGTTGGACGCATGCCCGCGAAGGTTTCTGAGTTAGTAAATCTTATATAGGGTGTTCAAAAAGTACCGGTACTGATGATTATTATGCCTTCCTAAACCGTTCATCCGATTGCGATGAAAATTTGGGGAACAGTTGGACGCATATCCGCGAAGGTTTGAGTTAGTAAATCTTATACAGGGTGTTCAAAAAGTACCGGTACGGATGATTATTATGCCTTCCTAAACCGTTCATCCGATTGCGATGAAAAGTTGGGAAATGGTTGGACGCATGCCCGCGAAGGTTTCTGAGTTAGTAAATCTTATACAGGGTGTTCAAAAAGTACCGGTACGGATGATTATTATGCCTTCCTAAACCGTTCATCCGATTGCGATGAAAATTTGGGGAACAGTTGGACGCATGTCCGCGAAGGTTTTTGAGTTAGTAAATCTTATATAGGGTGTTCAAAAAGTCGAACTATACTTGACCTAAATTTGACCTCCGCTGACAATAAAGGTAACATGAAAAAAATGGGCAAGGACACATTTGAACGTGAAAAAAATTAATTTGACCTTGATATAACCTTGAAGGTCATGGTCAAGGTCAAATCCAATATGACCATTGCGTAGCCCGGGAAAAATACTAAAAGTTTTGTATTAAAAATGTATTTAAACAATAGTGGACAGACAAAATCAATCCACAATCTACCCGTGCGAAGCCGGGACGGGCTGCTAGTAAGTTATAAATCTAATATAATAATAATAAATATTTTATTATAGAAAAAATTAAACTTCTTTATGTCGAACTACGACGTCATATTCCCCAATTAAACTCGGACCGCAGATAATTGTAAGATGTTTTACACATCCTCCGTGAGTACAACGGCACTCACACCTTTTTTTTAATATTCGGAAAAATATATACAACAAATATTACATAAAACCAAAGTGTGCTTTTTAATTTTTAATAGAAATGTATTTTTTGTACGTTTTTTTCCTTACATATATCGAAAACTCGTGAGAAGTTATCGAGACATGCTCCGGAAAAAATGGAGAGAATTTCACGACGAAACGATTGGTTTTTATCTCATTTTGCTACGATGAATAGTTCTCGAGATATTGCGTTTTGTATATAAATACGCACCGTAGCGCCCGCGCGCTCCCCAGGTAGCAGTGACACGTCATATTCACGTCGCTTGAAGGTGATTGTTCGTCGACGACGTCATATGCCTTAAATTCGACGTTTTAATCACGTGTTATTTGAAGATCATATTATGACGTCATTGAAATGACGTTTTTTTCACGTAATTTGTTGACGAAACAGTCACATAATTTATTATTTCCCTACGCATAATCAGGTGTGTAACTGTAAGAAATGTATAAGATGAAATACCCATCAGTTGAAAAGTTTGTGAGATATTTTCGTTCAAAGTACAAGAGTAAATTGCGCTGCGTGCGACTAAGTTTCCAGCGCCCAGCGAAATTTACTCTTGTACTTTGAGCGGAAATATCTCACAAACGGTTCAGCGAATGGACATTTCACCTTTTACCTTTTTTTGTTCATCTTGACGAGCTCTACTACTTTTGTAGGAATTAAAATACCGAATTCCACTTAAAAAGATGAAAGTAACCTTCATATCTCGTAAATAATGCGTGTCATTGAAAATCTGTTGCATCTACCATATGTATCTTTCAATACCAAACAAATTTTATTTGAAATATATTTTCATAAAATTACAAATAACGGAAATAAACGGGATTTTCCCTTGATACCTCTGCGGGATACTTTTTACAAGAACTCCAACGGAATAGAAAATCACGGCATTGCGGGTACCCGTGTTACCTGCCACTTTCCTTGGTATCCGCGTTTAATGAGTTCCATGTGCTGACCAAATGCCGTAGACCGAGGTGGGTCTTTCCCTATACTAACGTACCGTCACCACGGCAGAAACGGTTTATTTCTTTGAGTTTGAAAATTTCGGTTCAGTCACGTCGGTAGTCCCGTACAGTTCAAACGATATTCGAACATTCGTGGCATTTTCAGTGCAGTGCATATACGATTTCTTAAAGCAGCAAAGTGACAGGAAAATAAAAGTGAGAGCGAGCGAAAAAAGAGTGACTGTATAAGACGTCGCGTATAATGACATATGTAGGCGTCGAGTTTTCTGCTTCCGAGGAATGTGCAGGCGGCATAGCTGTAGTAAATAGCCGCTGGTTAACGCCACGAAAAAAAGAAGTCTTGTGGCCACCATGCAAGACGCAAAATGAATACAATAAATTATTAAAACGTGGGGAAAATCCAGATGAGGAGACCTGGACAGTGTATGGTATTTGCCGTCGTTTTTTTGAGTGCGGTAAGTACACACATATGCTTATTCCTTCTTAACAAAAGGGGGATAACAACGTAAAGCCGAATTTTTGGAGCTCCTCATTATCTTTTCTTTGTGATATGGTTGAGCGCTGAACGAATGCACGAGATATCGTTCGATAACATTTTTTTTTATTTCATCAGATTCTTCAATTCGATATTAAAAAACTATAATCATTATATTTCTATACAGATGATTTTGAAAAAGCTTCGTATAAAATAAAACAAGCCGAAGTAACCTCAGATATACAGTCAGGTATTGAAACACCAAAAAAAAAGCAATCGTGGAAGAGAAAAGTCTCTGCTACCCGCAAAATTTTGTCTGATTCGAGTGACGAAGAAAATATCAGTCTTCTTCCTAGACCACCGAAGGTAGAAATCTATAAAAAGTCTGGTTCTGAGTGCAAAAGATTGAAACTGGGAGAGGATGGTACGTACACCTGAAGAATTATTAATGAACATGGCTGATTATATTTTTCGCGCTGGCATTTCGATAAATTTAAGAAGATTTTCAAATTGAGCCTTCATTAAATAATTATAGGAAATTTAAAACTTGATTTGTATCATTTTATGGACATGATCCAACAATTACGAGCAATCTTATTACATGAAATAAGCTATTTAACAGTTTTGTATCATATCTTTGTATGAATTAGAAATGTATGATCTGAATATTTTTTAGTTAATTCCGATCCACATTCTATTAATACAAGAAATGATGATGATTATTCAGTTCAACCATCTCATTCAACGATCTCTCATCTTTCAAAAGTATCGCAATCTACCGGTACTTTGAATAATGATTTAGATGACCTAGCAGCAAATAATGTTAATAATATCGGTAAGCCTATGGTAATTATATTTGAAATCCAATATTTCAATATGTGCGGGTAAAATTGCCTGCACATATTGCAATACGACAAAACGTTTCCGCCAACCTAATATACAGATGTTATGTAGGAAAATTAACAGACGTATGTCTATATATTTTTACCAATACTTTGATTAATTTATTGTAGTGTTTCAACGGAAGTTATTACGAGAAATTTTTATTATAAAAGAACAAAATACCCAAATACTTCGATGGATTGAAAAGCAGTCAACAACTGCCACGTTAAACCAATGTCAAGCAGCACATTTACCATCAAATTTACCGATTAATACTACTGATGATCTAGATGGATTCGAACGTTATTTAGAAGAAAAAGAAAATTTGATTGGCTTCGTAAGAATTGTCTCTTTACTTATAAACATATTGACATATAATTTGATTCAAGCTTCTCTATATTTGATTACTTCTTTTTATTATCATACTTCGTAAATCATATGAATAGCATACATATACGTATACCGCAATTCAAGAATTCAATTTATCACTTTAACTCAATTTCAAAAGTCACATCACAACATATTTCCAGACATAAATAAGCCTATACAAAAAAGGAATAACGTTTTGTTTCAGTCTACATACCTATCACAATTGGGCGGTAAAAACACATCATCCAAAGTAAATAATATATTACGTCGATGCATAACAGACAATCTCGCAAAAGAATATAGTTTCTTTGGCAAGCGTGCAGATAAGAAAGTTTTTTCACAACTAAAGTTGAAGACTGCCGTCGTTCGTAAGTATTCTGACATACTTTGAAGAATGAGTTATGCTGCGTGCCGCTACAAATTCCCATTACACATCAGAGTGGTGGAACAGATTACTCTTGTATTTTGAGTGGCAATATGTTTAACAAACTTGTTTGAAATTGTTTAATTCCAGGTGCAATAAACTCAACTGATTGTTCAGAACAAGAAATCAACGACAGTATCAAAATTTGGCTTAAACACGCACCTCAACGGTACAAAATTCAAGAATTGAAGAAACAGAATCCTTAAACAATGAGCAGAAAGACGACAAATGCAACTACAGGGAAACGTCAGCGGAATAGAAAAATTGCAAAAGCTGTCGAAAATGCATTACATGAAATAAAACAGGAAAGTAATAGAATTCAAGTAACGAAGGAGTCTATTGCACATAATCATAAAAGCGAAAATGTATATAGAAGCGATTGTGATAGCAATGTTTCACCGCTACTTCAAAATAGTACCCACATGAATCGCGTATTTTTGAATGACAGTGCTACCACATCAGAATTAGTCTATAACAATGATACTTTTGAAATGCTTTCCGATAGTAGCAGTACGATTGAAACACCTGATCTCTCTCAGAAGCTGAGACTTTGGGCAATAACTAGGAATGTACCTCGCTCGACAGTTAATGATCTATTACACATTCTTTCGCCCTATCATCCAGATTTACCGCTTGATTCACGAAGTTTATTAGTAACTAAATTAAATATAGACACTAAGAAACTAGAAAACGGGGAATACTGCCACTTGGGTTTATTGAATGGAATTAAAAAAGTAATTTCCCCATATCTGAAGGATATTTCTAGTAATGTAATAGAAATAAGTTTCAATGTTGATGGTTTGCCCTTATTTGCAAGTTCGAAAACGCAGTTGTGGCCTATTTTGGGGTTAATAAAAAAAATAAAATGTCAACCTTTTGTTGTTGGAATTTTTTGTGGCAACGGCAAACCAAAGCCACTAACCGAGTTTTTAGAAAATTTTGTAAATGATCTTAGTCATTTATTGGAAAATGGCATTAAACTTGATAACAAAAAATATATTGTCACTTTACATAGCTTCGTTTGCGATGCTCCAGCTAGGGCATACTTAAAATGTATAAAATCTCATGGCGGATACTCTTCTTGTGAAAAATGTACAGAATCTGGCGAGTATGTCGATGGAAGAGTTACATTGCAAGGTATTCATGCGCCTAAGAGAACTGATACTTCATTCTCTCTACAAATAGATAGCGACCACCACTTAGGCGTTTCACCTTTATCGAAAATTCCAACAATAGGATTAGTGTCAAATTTCCCCATAGATTATATGCATAATGTATGTTTAGGTGTTGCTAAAAAGTTATTAAATACTTGGATTTCTGGTTCTTTACAAGTCCGCCTAGGCAGTAGATCAGTTCATCTATTATCAGAACGCTTATTGTCATCGCGATTTTACATTCCTGTAGAGTTTAACCGCAAACCCCGCAGCTTGGAAGAATTGCCACGCTGGAAAGCAACAGAATTTAGAACTTTTGTATTATACCTAGGTCCGATTGTATTAAGAAATATCGTAGATCCCTCGATATATGAACATTTCTTGCTCTTTCATTCTGCTATTACTATTCTGATTTCATACAAACACATTTCCACATTCGGCTGCAGGACTGCTGGCAATGTTTTAAACGTATTTGTTAAGCATTGTGAAAAATTGTATGGCAAACAATTTTTAATTCATAATATTCATATGTTATCTCACCTCAGCGATGATGCAGAAATGTATGGACCTTTGGATAATTTCTCAGCGTTTGTTTTCGAAAACTTTTTAGGACAAATTAAACGCTTAGTGAAGTCACCTAATAGACCACTACAGCAAATTTGCCGCCGTATAAGTGAAATTGAAAGTGCATTTATTAATGAAAATATCAAATTAAAAGGACCAATAATTCCTAAATTTGAATATAACTGTGGCCCTCTTCCTACAAATATTATTTTCAGAAACAGTAAACAATTTAAACAACTACGCTTGCAGAATTTCCAGATTTCTGTCCATGCATATTCTAAAGCTGATTCGTATTGCCTTATAAAAGAATCTAGATCAGTTGTGCAAATTCATAATATTTTGATGGATCACAACAATTCTTTTACGATAGTCGGGAAACGATTTTCATTTCATACATCATTATATTGTAATCCAATAGATTCTAAAGAATTAGATATTTATGTCATCACAGGAATTTCAAATGATTATGAAACATGGCCTATCAACGTTATTACTGCTAAATGTCTAGTTCTACCTATTACTCAAAAGAATGATAAAGATTGTTGGGTTTCGTTGCCTTTAATACACTCGATTTATACTTAGGAATAATTAATGTATAATATCCTTCAATAGTACCGAAATACATAACACGTACGTTAGAAGTTATACACATACCGTACGTTAGAAGTTTTAACATACAATATGTATTACGTACATATATATGTATATTCTCAAATATATGTAGATGTTATTTCTCGAATATGCAATTGTGTATTAATATTTTTCAATGCCTATTATTGTAATTCTAATGATCATATTTCACTGTTTAACAATATTGCGACTAGAGCTTTACTTACATTTTTTACACTCTTCTTTAAAATTTCCTTGAGTTTAAATAATATTGCAAAGCTTTTCACTGAGAATAAGATTTTAAAGTGTGACGTCTTTAGGATGGCATTATCACGTAACTTTTAACGTCAATATGACGACCCGAATCAATAAAAACGAACGTAAATAAAACGTGACTATAGTGACGACATATTGACGTCGAAGTATGACGTCTCTTTAACGAGACATAATCACGTCATTTATGACGACATTATAACCGAACTAATCACGTTATTTCGACGAATCGAGTGACGAAATATTGACGTGAGTTTGACGTGCCACTGCTACCTGGGTCTCGTAAACAAATGCCTCTAACTTCACTAGAAATTGATATTTTTCGATGATTTCTGATGCAATCATCAGAAACAAAAACTTGTCAATTTTTTCGGTTTTAGGCCAGTTATCGAGCGCCAAAAATGCATTTACACGTTTTAATAGCAAAAATGCATTTTTTCATAGAAAATTCGACGTACCCACTCCTTTTTTAAATACTGATTGATATAAACATAATTTTCCAAATTTTTAATAAAAAAAAATTTACAGAATTCGCCACCAAGCAAAGTTCAGGTACATTGGAAATGCACATAGTTATTGTTTTCATATTTTCTCTTGGATTATAATCTTCTTTCTCAGTTACAGCGAAGTGTGGCACGGTACATGAGAAAACGAGGGAACTGTATAATTGACTAAAAACAACAAAGTAGGTCATAAGTGTATTAACACGAGAAAATACATATAAGAAACACATATAATATTATATGTATAGAAACATGAACATACAGTATGTGATATAAGAAAAAGGAATTTTTATATTTCTAATAGAAATGAAACCAGACTTTGCAGCTATCCTCGTGCTAATACTTTGAAACAGAATAAAAACCCTGAAAAGTAATAACATAATAAACACGCAGCCTTGCATGAAAAATACGAATATTTTGAAACAGAAATAAAACTGAAAATTTAACACTACATACATCATCACCAATCATCTGTACGAATAAAAGTACCGCGAACATATTGCAATGACAAAGGTTATTCATTATCTGAAGAAGATGAATCCTTGGACATCTTAAATAGTTTACATTTTTGTGACATCGCCATTGCAAAGTCTTGACCGGGGTCGACTCGTGGAAATTCGAAATATAGGGTGTTGAAGATGTCAAAAAATCAATATTTTTGCACATAAAGCTTGAATGGTCGTTCTCAAAATTTTGGAGTTAACCCTTTGCCCTCGAAGCCTTTTTGGAAGTGCGAGTCAGCAACTCCAGATGATTTCGCGAATATCGCAAACATCTAATGTACACTGTGAAAAGATTGTATAGTAAACTTTGTGTTACTAAGTTTTCATCATACAAATTTATCCACTAAAATTACTACATATATACGATTAAAACAGTTATATTTACTACAGATTTGATTCCCTTTGCACTCGAGGACATTTTACGCGCGCGAACCAGCAACTCGAGACGATTTTACCGATATTAGGAAAGCGTTTTCGCGCGGACGAACCTATTCCAAGCGAATGCTAAGCTGAGACTAACTACGCTGAATAAGAATGCAGGCCGAGCCTCGTAGTATAGGTATGGGTACACTTCGAGTGGACGCGTCATACCGCCCGAGCGAGAAATCTTATCGGGCGTCGGAAATAAACATATCGAATTTATATAAACACGGGAGCCGTGCCGCCCTTGTGGACGAGTCAAACAACCCGCGGGCTTCTATTTTCCTCGCCGTGTCCATACCCTTCTAATTAGAATCTTGAAATTACCTTTATTAAACAGAGAAAATTGCAATCTACAAATTGACACCAAGATCAGCTCCCCACGCCCTCTCAAACGCCCAGGGGTCGCGACCGAACATTTGTTACATTTTAAAGTTTCGTGCACTCCTACCTCAGAACACTGATTCCTTATGTGAGGAATATTTCTTGAAAGAGTCGATGGAAATGCCGTCGACGTATTCCGGACACCCCTCGCTTGAAGGATGTTTAGACGAATCTCGAGGAGCTGGGATGCACGGGTACGAGTCGATGGGAATACCATCGACGTATTCCTGACACCCCTCCCTCGAAGGATGTTTATATGATGGCGATAGCGAGACCAGGCCCTCCGGGCCCTGGATGACGCTGTGCGAGGATTCATTCTGGCTTTAGCAGTTATAAAGAGAGCATCTTCCTTATAGTCTCGCTGTACTAATTAAATAAAATAGTCTTTGAGCTAAGTCACGCTCACAGAATTCAGAAGTGGGATATCACGTGCCAAGTGTAGATCCGAACTAATTGTTTAAAAACCATAAGAGTAGTGCAGGACGGTATGTCGTCCCCGAGGCAGCGATCATCGATCGACGGAATGTCAAGAGATGGAGGCAGACGCGATCGATACAAGCGGACCAAGAGGTCCTACAGTGGTCACCGCAGTCGATCCAAGGAGGCTCGAGGTGGCAAGCAGCAGAAGTATACACGTCGTTCTAGAGACGATGATTCGCCTCGAGAACGCAGAAGACACCACCGATCGCGGTCTCCTTCGTGTGGACATCGTCACTCCAGCAGGGACCGACGTGATACATCAGAGAGACGAGGCAAAAGCGTAGAAAACAGTTCTACATTGAGGGGTGAGTCCGATTTTGCGAGATTGACAGAGGTGCTGTCACAGATCGTGCAGAAAAACTCACATAGATCAAATCGATTTATAAATGAAAAAATTTTACCGGAATTCGACCCCGGAAAGAAAGATTTATTGGCTGTGGAATGGACTGAAAAGATAAATAGATTGGGGGTGTTGTACGGGTGGGACGACATTTACAAATTATATTTGTCAACGCTTAAACTACAAGGAATCGCGAAAAAATGGTACGACGGTCTCAGAGATTCCCCTTTAACGTGGGAGGCGTTTGTCGTAGCTGTTACCAGACAATTCGCGGCGGAAGAGAATTTCGGGAAAATCTACGAGGACGCGGGATCGTATAAAAGTATACCGGGCCAAAATCTACAAGCATATTGCTTTGAAAAAATTAAAAGAATCAATCGACTAAATTTGGACATTCCGGAAGAAAAAATTATCGATTTCGTAGTTTTTGGAATCCACGATGATCAGATACGGATGAACTTAACGACATAAAAAAAAAGAACTCTCGCGGAGTTAAACATCTGTTTAGAGTCGCTTACAGTAGAGAAAAGTAAAGAAACAAAAAACGCGAAAGACGGGAATGATAGGAAACGCTTTACGGGCCCCGATAGGTCTAAAATCAGACCAAAAAATTTCTCAGATCCTGATGCTTGCTATAACTGTGGGAAGAGGGGTCATATTAGAGCCAAATGTCCGGATTTAGAAAGTAAATGGATTAAGGAAAACAGGCAAGAGTTTCAGGTGGGTGGTTCTTGGGGGAAAGAGAAAGCGGTAGCAGACAAAGGCGAGAAAAGTAAACTTAAATGTTCACACTGTAAATTCCCGGGTCATCTCGAAAAGGACTGTTACAAAAGAAAGAATAAGGAGAATACAGAGAGGACTGAAAGGGTCGCATGACTAACCGATGGCGTAGCAACCTCCCCTCAAGTGTTAGAAATTGCATCAAAGTTAGTAAATAAACCACTTAAGAAATGCGAATTAGACACAGAAGAAAGGATGTGCACCATTGATTTAGGGAGTGACTGCTCCATTATAAGAGAGACCATTGCACGTCACCTCAAATTACAGTTTAAAGAAACAAACAAAACCTTGTCGGGATTCAATCATTCTATGGTCGTTCCACTTGCATATTCAAAGATTAAAATTCGTATCGATGAAATTCCGTTCAAAATTAAAGTTTTTATCGTGCCGGATGATCAGTTATCTAAAGAAATATTAATTGGTCGTAATGTGTTACGTAAAGCAGGCACTCGAGCAATATCAAATGCTTATGGGGTAACATTTACTTACAACGAACCAACAAAATTAACAGATAGTCTTGATGTTAACGTGATAGATGCAGGTCCGGTAAAACCTATCGAAAGGGGAGATATTTATTGCGAAGGACTTAACCCTGAAGATACGGAACGACTGTTAAAATTACTAAATCGGTATCGCAAAGCTACGTCATTCAATACTAGAGAGTTAGGCCGAGTAAGCTCGGCAGAAATGAGAATCGAAGTAGAATCCGATACACCAGTATTTCAACCACCTCGTCGCTTATCTCTTAAAGATCGAGGAGAAGTCGCAAAAATAGTAACCGATTTAGAGGAAAATGGTATTATTCGAGAGAGCACATCACCATACAGTAGCCCAATTGTGCTTGTACGTAAGAAAAACGGTGAACTACGTATGGCCATAGATTATCGCGATCTTAATAGAATTACCAAGCGCATACAATACCCTCTACCGATCATTGATGACTTAATAGATCAACTTTGCGGAAAACGCGTCTTTACGGCACTAGATTTGAAGTCCGGGTTTTACCAAATTCCGATGCATCCTGATTCAATAGAGAAAACAGCCTTTAGCACGCCAGATGGTCACTGGGAATTCTTACGGATGCCGTTTGGTTTAGTAAACGCCCCGGCAATATTTCAAAAGACAATGAGTAAGGTTTTAAAGGGTTGTGCACAGGTATACCTTGATGATACCTTACTTCCAACCGAGAACAAAGAAGAAGGATTTGTGCTATTAGAGAGAGTCTTAGAAATTCTCATAACGGAAGGATTAACTCTAAATTTAGCTAAATGTAAATTTTTCCAAAGCAGCATTGACTATTTAGGTCGCGAAGTATCGGCCAAAGGCGTAAAGCCGGGTTCTCACAAAATAGAAGCGGTATTAAAAGCACCGGAACCGCGGAACGTTAAGCAAGTCAGACAGTTCTTAGGGTTGGCAGGTTACTTCCGAAGGTACATTCAAGATTTCGCGCGCAAAACCGCCCCCCTAACGAACCTCTTACGAAAAGATACCCTGTGGGTTTGGGGTTCAAAAGAATCGGAAGCCGTAAGAGATATTAAAACAATATTAGTCAATCGTCCAATCTTGGCAATCTACGATCCAGAATTAGAAACAGAGCTACACACGGAAGCCAGTGCAATTGGCTTAGGTGCAATTTTAATTCAAAAATACGATAAACAGAATCGGGTAGTTGCTTATTACAGTCGCAAAACAACCCCTGAGGAGCAGAAATATCACTCCTATGATCTGGAAACTTTAGCGATATTTACAGCGTTTAAGGCATTCAGAACTTATTTATTGGGAATTCAATTCACTGTAGTAACAGATTGCAATGCAGTTAGAGCCACAGTAGCAAAAAAAGATATTCTTTCTCGAGTAGCTCGTTGGTGGGTATACATGCAGAATTTTAAGTTCGATGTAATTTACCGGCCGGGGAGCAAAATGAATCACGTAGACTACCTAAGTAGGAACCCTGTGGAGTGTTGCGCGGTCAACATAACCGAAAAAGAATGGATCAAAGTAGCTCAATTGCAAGACCCCAAGCTAGAAGTAATTCGGAAAATTTTAGAGGCAGGAGAGAGGAACGCAAGAACGAAACAATATTTCGACAAATACGCTCTAAAAGGAGGGGTTATATTTCGGAAAACCGAAGCGGGTGAGAAATGGGTCGTACCACAAATGTCGAGATTCAATGTGGTGAAACTGTGTCATGACGAGCAAGGTCATTTTGCTTTAGAGAAAACGCTAGAGAAAATACAAGAGAATTACTGGTTTAAGAAAATGAGACAATTCGTTTCAAAATACATTAATGCTTGTTTAAATTGTTTGTATTACAAACAAAAGGCTGGGAAAAAACCCGGAGTGTTATATCCCATAGAAAAGGTTGCAAGTCCATTCCACACCATTCATCTTGACCACGTTGGGCCATTTATTCGTAGCAAAAATAAAAATACAGAAATACTAACCATTGTTGATGGATTTACCAAGTTTTGTATTCTTGAACCGGTTAAAAACACATCCGTGAGGGGAGTATTAAAAGCACTTTGTCAAGTAATCGCAATATTCGGAGCACCCGAACGCATAATAACCGACAGAGGGCCCGCGTTTACTTCACACTCATTCAAAACATTCTGCGAGGAGTATGGAATCAAACACATACTCAATGCAGTAGCCACACCACGTGCCAATGGGCAGTGTGAGCGTCTCAACCGTACCGTTCTAAGTTCACTGGCAGCTACCTGCGGCGGGCAGAACGAAGAGGATTGGGACGAAAACGTGAAGAAGGTTCAAAGTGCAATAAACTCGTCGGCAAACAGAACAACCCGGAAAGCACCATCCGAACTTCTTTTTGGGTATAAGCCACGTAGTATGGCTGACGCGAAATTACTGTCAGGCATCCAAAATATGCTCGATCAGGTAGACTTGCAGGTCACGAGAGAAACGGCAAAGGCAGCTATAGATGCAGAACAAAAGGAGTAGAAACGAAGATTCGACGCACGGAGGTTCAAACCTCCTCGATACGTGGTCGGAGACGTAGTCATGGTCGCTGCCAATCCAGTAGCAACCGGGCAGAGCAGAAAACTGGCAGCCAAGGCAAAAGGACCCTTCAAGGTGACGGCGATACTACCGAACGACAGATACGAGGTGCAGGATCTTCGGGATTTGAAAAAGTCGCCAAACAAACGTAGCGTCGTTGCGGTGGACAGCATGAAGAGATGGGTCACATTCGATGCCACGCAGTAGCTGAGTGAGTAATGACTATGCTTATCCTTGTGATAAGATAGTGGCCGCAGTCAGGGAAATCCGAGTTACAATCTCTGGTCAGGATTGTGAACTAGAACGAGTTACTGGCGAGGCTGGACTTGTAATGACTATGCTTATCCTTGTGATAAGATAGTGGCCGCAGTCAGGGAACTCCGAGTTACAATCTCTGGTCAGGATTGTGAACTAGGACGAGTTACTGGCGAGGCTGGACTTGTAATGACTATGCTTACCCGCGGGTAAGATAGTGGCCGCAGTTAGTGAACTCTGAGTCACAATCTCTGGTCAGGATTGCGAACTAGGACGAGTTACTGGAGAGGCTGGACTAGGCCGAGTTCAGAGTTGCTACGCGTGGGGACTGTTCAACTCCATGCGAGATAGGGCTCTGAGCGGAGGCCAGGACAAGTAGTCGGAGTCAGGACAAGCTCTGGATCGAAGTGGCGGGTTGCCCACTCCGGTAGGGGGCCCCTGGCAAGGCTAGCGACCGTATTAAAATCCTAAAAGATTCCTTCTCTTATCCTAAATACGTACCCTCTCCGGTATTAGCATTGAGCTGAGTATGATTGCGGACGGAACTGATCACTCTGTACCGACAATTATGCCTTGGGTCAATGAGATACCACTTGAATCATAAAGGTCGTACACCATTAACGGATCAATTTTTGGATCCCTGTTACAGAAAATAAAGGTTTAAAGGAACGTCGAGGACGACGTGGTCGTCAGTCTGGCCGAGTGTGAGGAATATTTCTTGAAAGAGTCGATGGAAATGCCGTCGACGTATTCCGGACACCCCTCGCTTGAAGGATGTTTAGACGAATCTCGAGGAGCTGGGATGCACGGGTACGAGTCGATGGGAATACCATCGACGTATTCCTGACACCCCTCCCTCGAAGGATGTTTATATGATGGCGATAGCGAGACCAGGCCCTCCGGGCCCTGGATGACGCTGTGCGAGGATTCATTCTGGCTTTAGCAGTTATAAAGAGAGCATCTTCCTTATAGTCTCGCTGTACTAATTAAATAAAATAGTCTTTGAGCTAAGTCACGCTCACACTTAAACATTTCCAATGTTAAAATAAATGAGGATTGGTTCGTTTCGGAGTCGAGAAGCTCGAGTTTAGCGTTTCTCGCAGGTGCGACAAGGATAACGTGACGTGAGTTAATGCGTCAGAGAGAGATAATCTCTTATTGCTCGATCTCGTATATCGTTGAAAATAGCAATTCAACCTCAGTTTTTGATAATTTTTACTAATTTCAGTTATAATACTAATCAAGCAGAAAAATTACGGTAAATGTAGGAATTCAATAAAGACACCCACTTTAGTTCTTATAAAACGACTATATTCCCGTAGAATAACAAATCTCCGGAAGAATCGGCAATCGCGAGGACGCTTCTACGACTGTTCTGGACAAACTGCCCGCTCCGGACGCTCCATCCAGCGTCCCACGGTCCCTGTCTTTCCATTCCCACGCTTTCTGGGGTGGTTTGGTTAAAATCAACCAACCCTCTTGACGGAGCCTCTCGGTTTGCATGCGTAACTCTCTGCATCGACACCGAAAAATGCCAGAGATGCGCCTGCCACTCGAGAGCTCCGTATTTATATGGATGCCCCTCGGCGTCGCCTCGGCGTCGCCTCTGCGTCAAACGTCTCGTTCCTGTGTCCGTCTTCGGAAACCTTCTCACATAAAGTTTCCCATAAAACGCGACAGATGAAAAAAAATTGTTTGAGGGTTTAATGATTTATTTTACTATTTTTAAAAGAATTAAGGCTTCATGAAATTAAAAGAGGTTATTAAAACTAATCAAAACGTATTAAAAGTAATGAATTATATCTAAGGATATTCTGAAATTAATAATCTTCATCATCGTTCTGCCTGAGAGAGAGCGGTGAATTACTATTAACTATACAGACTTGGTCCACAATTTTGTTTTTTCTTTTTTTATATACGAAGTGAAAAATTAAAGTTCGTTTTATAATAAAAAAAATAACAGATCCTGTCATTTACTCTGCCTTCGATAAGAAATGCATGTATTTACAATAGACTTTGGTAATAATTGTACTAAAGAATTACTGATTACATTACATATGAATTGTATAAAAATTAAAACAGTTCAAATAATACATAGGTACTATATATAAACCATATACAGGGTGTTCGGAAAAAACACCGACACAGAAATAGGGGTGATAGGTTACGTCATTACAAGTATTTTGATATAAGGGACCTATACCCGCAAGCGCCTCCTTCTGGAGATATCAACTTTTCAAGTTTATAACGACCGAGGTTGATCAAAGTAGAATAATAAGAAACGTATCAAGATGGTAACGAATATTTAATTTTACGAGATACAAAAACAATGTACTACAGCAAATGCTCAAAATGACGGCCACCCATGTCCATGCAACATCGGAAACGATTCTGGATAGATGTGCCACTGCGCAAACTGCTTGCGGAAAGGATAACCGCTTGGCTCAAGTCCTTGTACTTTTCGAAGATGATGCGGATACAAGGAGTTTTCATTTGTTTTTCAATTGTACAGGTAGACAAAAAACTCAATATTATTCTACTTTGATCAACCTCGGTCGTTATAAACTTGAAAAGTTGATATCTCCAAAAGGGGGCGCTTGCGGGTATAGGTCCCTTATATCAAAATACTTGTAATGACGTAACCTATCACCCCTATTTCTGTGTCGGTGTTTTTTCCGAACACCCTGTATAATACTTACCTATATAATACGGATAAAATATCTGGAGAAGGCAGAAGAAAGCTGACGATTAGCTGAACCGAAAAATGCACAGTTCGCTCGAAACCCATAATTGGAATTCGTACGATTGATAAACCCATTTTCGTAGTCCGAAACGCCAAAATAAATAACTCTCAAAAAACACGAACGAACGTATTCCGCACTTCATTCCGACACTCTCATCAGTTTACCTTCAATCGCGCGAAATTTCGATTCCCCAAGACTGACAAGCCGATCGATCGTTTGCGTTCAAATGTGATAACGTTCGGACGCAATACGAACGGCGAAACATTTTTCTGAGCGAAGCATTTTCTGAGTTGATCGCGTCCGAATCCCTGTATTTACCTGTTATTATTATTATTCACGCAGACCTCGCGAACCCGAAACGAAGTAGCCCCAAGTACATATTATATGCGAACAAAATAATAGGTACCAAATAAGATAGAGATGCGCAGGGAAAGTTTTAGGAGAGAAAGCGCGCGAAGGAGAGAGAGAGAGAGAGAGAGAGAGACCTTATTGAAAAGATCTCGTAGATTCCCATAAACAATTTCTATGGGAATCTAATGTGCTTTTGACAGAGCAATTCCAGATATAGACGAACAGGAATGCATTGGATTCTATGTGTATCTGAGATAATGAATAGAGATTTACCGAATTGTTTATAAGCATCCGTAGAAACAAATAAAATCCCATAAAGATAATAAAGACTTGTATGCGCCGTTCTATTTTTCGTAATTACTAGAATCTTACAAGATTTTATTTGTTTCTACAGATACACGTGGAATCCAATATATTCCCATTCATCTCTCTCAGATTTTGATGAGAGGGTATCTGGAATTGCTGTGTTGAAGCACGTATCAAATTCTCATGAGAATTCTATGGGAATGTTACAAGTTTTCTATGAGAATCTATGACACTTTTTCAATAGGGGAGAGAAACGATTGCGCTTGTGATGGTGCAGCTTTGTAAGTATTTCCCGCGTATCATAAAGTAGCATCGAACAGTTGTCCTATTATCTCCGCGAATGGGCCTAAGAATCGCACGGCGTAATCGGTGTAGTGATATTTGAGCGCAATTACGACTTATACCTCGTGCGAACGGGCGCGCCAATCTGCCGTTACTTCCGTACGTTATTTACAATGTAAGTCGATAGACGCGCGGTTGCAGCGCGCGTATCGAATAAACCAAAGAGGCGTTCTACGCGGACGAATTCGGAGAAAAAAAAAAGAAACACTCAGTGCACGTACGCGACGAGACACTCGGAACGGGCGAACGTTCAACGACTGAACAACGTCTTCAACAATCGAACTGCCAAATGAAACTGCCAAATGATATAGGTAACATACAGAATATGCATTTAATTAATCTCATCCAAGCATTTAATCTGTCAATCTCCTCTTCTTCGCCGAATTTATTTAATATTATTACTCTGAGTATTTGCATGTGGGAATTGAAAAAATCTAACATTTGGATTAGGTTGAGGCGTACCTACTCGTGCAACCATAGACTGAGCAATAAATTTTACTTTTAGAATTCACTTTTTCTGTTTCCATCATTGACAACACTTTAACTTGTTTGTTTTTAACATTTAACTGTATTTAACCACATTTATCCCATTCAGGACAGATCGACTCGGCTCGCGCTTATATTTCCGAAGTACCAGTACGTCAAACGTCCTGAATAGGTTAACACTGCCATGTTACCCTACTTACACTAGTTTCACTCTTAGCCGCCAGAGCGCGTAACCTAGGAAGGGCAAGTTATTTAAAGCAGGAATAATTGAAACGAAAAGCGCATATTGCAATAAATGTACCGTGGATAATAGGCCCTCGGTGACAAGTCTGACATTCTCCGATGTCCATCGAGTCATCTTTTTACGGACAGGACACGAGCTAGGTCCTCTTCGGTTGCACCTGTACGAGATGACATGTCAGAGTCTGCAGTAATACTTAATGAGATAAAAGTGAGGTACATGTACACTTCACGTTTGACAGGTCGGTATACAAATTCGAACTTGGGATAGTATAATACGGAAGAGGGACTATATCGATAAAGAAAAAATAATAATAAAGTAGTTACTACATTACTGTAATCCAATTCCATTGAATCCCTTATTTTTCTGTCACGACTTTGATAGTTGATAGTGAATAAAAATCAAATTTATTGGCTGATCCATCCACTATCAACAATCAAAGTCGTGGCAGAAAAATAAGGGATACAATGGAATTAGATTACAATAATGGAGTAACTACTTTAAACACTTGGGGAAACTCACCGAAGAGAGAGAAACCCGTATAATTATTTTTTATCACTTGTACACTTGATTTCGAGGTTAGATGCTTCGATCTTCCGAATTGACAGCTACTGGGAAATCAGGGGGGCCTTTCTCGAGTCACTCGTATCTTTGCGTACACGCAACTCAGCGAAGAGACCAATCAGGATCAAGTATTCCATTGCGGTGGGGGTCCTGATTGGTCTACTCGCTAAGAAACGTATACGCATCTTAGCGAGTAGACCAATCAGGACCCCCACCACAACGGAATACTTGATCTGCAACAGTTAATAGATGATTTTTATTCGCATTGGCATGTTTATGATGATATTTGCAATTAATGTTCTACTCGGACTGAAATGAGTCGTAAGGTCAGCATCGAAGCTGTAAATGATGTGGTAATAATTAAATTAAATTTATTTACGAGTAAGGGCGAAATTTCAGCGGTGCATGCAAACGGATTTCTTAAAACTATTCCAACGTCTCGAGTTAATATATGTAACAACATATCGTCCCCTTCCTGCAAAAAGTCACTAACTAACATTTATCATCAACTGACTTAGTAGGTAGTTTCTGCTCTATAATATCGGTATTATATTTCAGTTAATGACTTTTTATGATGCGCGCATGCTCACTTCCAACGCATTTAGCACTTAGTGAGTTTTACCATTTAAAGATTTAATAAAATTAAGCTACTAGGTCCAGTTAGGTGAATTTTACAAAATATGTTAGTTAGTGACTTTTTGCAGGAAGGGGACAATATATACTGTCATAAGTGGTATCTTTATATGTGATGAAACAATTCGTCATGGTCATTGAAAGAGTAGACTTAGAGAGAGAGAGTTCAAGGTAAAACGTCTTCATGGATTTCTGTAGACGACCAAAATATAAGAAAAATCCGATGGCCTGTAAATTCGAAAGCGGTATATGTTTTATTTCTCCAAAATACTAAGGCAAAGTGAAAAATATAAGGGCTCTCTAGTTTATAAATCCCTTTCAAAATATCACGAGAATAAATCAAAAGTAACGTGGTTATAATTAATTGGCTCGTATCGGTATAAAATGTGAGACTTTAATTTTGTGGTAATAAAAAGCTATTCTTCTACATGTACGTATCTTCCTCATGAATACATTCCAAAAAGTAGTGAAATCCCCCCACAGAAACAGATTCTCTGTAAAAAAAGGCGGCATGCTCATTCAGTGCCAACAAAAATTGATACGTAAAATACTCTCCAAAAAAGATTTGAGATCAATTAAGATCGCCATGTTCAAAATTTATGTATTAAAAGTAAGAAGGCATCATTTGAAAGGAAAATTATTGTAAATCAAGTTACTAAAAAATTCGACTAAAAAAATTTATAAGAAAATTTTAATAAAAAAGAACTTGCCGCGTTTTTTCCTTCAAAATAAAAAATTCAGACACAGAATTATACTCGATGTTTATGCACTTATGATTTTAAATAAATTCATACACTTATATGATACCACCAGTATACCGAATGTCGCACGGGAAACCGATCAGGCGGGGTCCTTCTGAATTTCTCTGAATTTGACTTCGGCAGTGCAATTTATGAAGCACCGTCCAAGCACTGCCAATTATTCGGCATAGTGGACAAAATATGAAAACTTAAACGCGGCAAGTTCTTTTTTATTAAAATTTCTTTATAAATTTTTTAGTCGAATTTTGTAGTCACTTGATTTACAATAATTTCCCTTTCAAATGATGCCTTTTACTTTTTATATATAACTCTTGAACATGGCGATCTTAATTGATTTCAAATCTTTTTGGAGAGTATTTTACGTATCAATTTTTGTTGGCACTGAATGAACATGCCGCCTTTTTTTACAGAGAATCTGTTTTTGTGGGGGTGCTATTTACTAGCAGGCTGTCTGTAGTAGGCAGGCTGTAATTGGTGAAAAACTGCAATTGGCGAATATTTGTTATCGCGCTGAAAGATAGAAGAGGAAATATAATTTGTAATGTATCACATTCTGAGAAACAGCGATTAATTTTTTATCACGGTCAAATTTGGAAGTAAAATTCCTTGATTCTGTTTATGATTTTCTAGAAATTTGTCAGTTTAGCGATTACTTCGTTCGCTCGACCAAAGTTACTTCATATACTGAGAAAAGAGTTTATTTGCAGTTAATAAATGTATAATTGATTACGGCGGAAAAAGTATTTTGTTAGGCCAAGTAAATATAATATTAATTATTACAATGTCTCTTTCATTCAAACAAAAATAGAGTAATAGCTAATGAATATTTACTTGGCCCAAAGAAACATTTCTTTCGCCATAATCAAGTACTCTGAGGGAAGAGGTCTAGTTAAATATAAATCTAAGACAAAAATTTATTTGAGATAAATAGACATTTATTTACATTGAATAAAAGTCTATTTATATTAAATTAATGTTTTGCATATCTTTTTGTCGATTACGAACGTAGTAGAACATTTATCTACTTAATTCAAATAGAGTCTTATTCAATGAGAATAAATTCCTTTTCATCTCAAATAAATATTTTTTTATGTTCAACTAGACGCGACGGATATGAGCAAGTTCATTACCAAACACCGTCTACACTTGCTTATAACCATTCCCTTTTTCACCCTGCCTCAGGAAGCATGCTCGAAAATCAACCGTCGGTCGATTTGTTAGCATGCTTATTTCAAGCATACTCGATACGAGCAAGGCTTGGATACACATGCTACTAGGAGCACTTCCTCGAAAAAAGCATGCTTGCGTGCTCGAAACTAGCATGTGTATCTGGACATTTACGCCTACGAGTGCGAACTTAAAAATTTGGGCGATCCCGACGGTGTCTAAATTCTTAGATCCCTACTGTATCTACTCGTATACCTCTGATAACCTCAAGCGATTCGCGCTCCACGCGTGTGCGTTCCGGACCCGAGACCTTCCAGGTTTCGCCGTCGGTAGGCATACGGCGCGTGATAATGCCGTGAGTAAATATCCCCCCCGCGATAGCCAAGTTTTGTCACTACGAGCGCACTGTGCCGTCACGCGGTGGAGTTAGGAAACATCACAGTGACCTTATCGTGCGTGCCCCCGCGGACGTCACAGTGGCGACACGGAGTGGCAACGGCGAGTGAGGTTACTGTGACTGCACAGCGATCGTCACTACAACAGCACTGTCCAGTCACGCGGTGCGCTTTCAAAATAAAATTGTCGGTATGTAGATTTTGCAAAAAGGGAACGCACACAGTGACTTTACCCGCCTAGAGGTGTCGCTTCTTCTTTTTTTTTCCGTGCCCCACCGGGATTTGAACCTGCGATCTTTGGAATATCCTAGGCCAGATGCCTCGAGACTGGGAAACGTTTTCGCATTACGCCACCGACTCTTCGAGAGATGTTGGTCGACTCCAGTCATATATAGAAACCGGACATGACAGTGACTGCTCTCGAAGGTTCTCGTTTAATTTTCTAAAATAATTTGATATGTTCTTTTTCAAAACAGTAGCGATTATGATAATTATCCATTCACTATTTATAGTAGAATATTCGTCAAGAATCATGTTAAAGTTAACCATTAGCGCCAAGCGTCTTATGTATAGGACGGCCATTTGGAATGTTTTTCTCATAACCTCTGAGTAACAAATCATGCAATTTTCGTAAAGAAAATCCACCAGAAATTAATTTGGGCTTTAATGGGTTAAGTTCACGATGGAATTTTTGTATTATTAGGTGTTGGAATTAATTTGTAGCGTCGATCTTAACATGCAATAAATGGCACGCAGGTAGTACAGTATTTCGTTGTTACCGACAGTAATGTAATATCGTAAAAACATCACAATTTAATTGTAAGAATTTTTTATACATAAGTGTTTGACATGAGTCTTGATGGACTAATGCCTCCAAATTATTATCTTCAAATTTATTCGGCTCCTTGTCATCCAAGTCGAAATCACCAGCTTTAAAACGTGCAAACCACTTCCGACGCGTTTGCTCGCAGCTAGAGCATGTACACTTCCACTAAATACGTAGCTGCACTTTTGTTCATATTAAAATAATGAAGAAAACTCCCCGCAAGAACACTTTATTCGGCACAAATTTTGATATATTCAATAAATTATTATAAAATGTTGTTATTTATGATTTGAAAAAAGGTTATGTACCAACCAAGTTGGGAGTTGACTTATCACCAGTAGGAAAACGTCTTTAAAGTTTGGGCATGATCGTATTTTTTCATTAAAAAACGCTACGAATTAATTCCAACACCTAATATATAATTTTTAATTTTTATTGAACAATTTGGATTTTTTAAAAGATTAAGTCACAGTGGCGTCACAGTTACGTCACCCAGTGACAATCACTCCGTGGCATCCCAGTAACGTATGAGTAACGTCACTCGGTGACAATCACGCGGTGGCGGCACAGTGAAGCTCCCGTGCCAACACGGCGTGCTGCCACCGCGTGACGCTCGGGTGAAAGTCACGCTTGGCTATCGGGGCCGGAAAAGCCGATGACGTAATTGCCACTGCTTTTATCGCGCGCGATAATTGATGGGTTCCGAAAGAGGCCGTGACGGATATCCCCGGCGCGGGGCGCTCCAAGATGCTACGCGTTCTAGCGTGGCGGGAGGGAGAAATGGAAGACCGCGCGCGATATACGAAAGATACGCAGTTGGCGAGGCATTAGCTCGAATAGGTTGCACGTTCCCGCATTAGCTGTACCTGGTAGCGCGCACTTACGATGCAGGCCCGTATAGGTTGATGCACGTGGTTACACAAAGGGCTCGAACCGCATCCGAGACGACGAACCACCTGCCGACAGATGTTCGGTCTGGCGACCGAGTGCGTGCACCCGACTTCTCAGCCTCCTCTTCCCCACCCTCCCTTTAGTAAAGACCCCGCTTCTTTCCCTTTTCTTTTCCCACCTCCGGCCTTCCTCCCTCGTCGTCGCGACGACTGCGATGATTCTCTCGGATCGGGTCGCTCTCTGGCAGCGTTTTGTGCAGCGTTGTCGGCACCGCGGGGTCGCACCTGCCCGCCTGCGTTCCCCTCCCTTTCGCCCTTTTATTTTCCACATTTCGGACAACAATCGCTCACGAGGATTCGGAGTACCCGCAGTGCGTCCATGGAGCATGTGACCAATTTTCCTCCGACTCGAGGATTGCGTTTGCAAGATGTCGCTGTTTCCTGTTTCGCGAGACAGCTGTCGTCGCACGATAATCGTCACCTTTGGAAGAATCTTCGACTCTGATGTCGTTGGTCGCGTACCTCAACGGGATTATTATTATTACCGTACATCTTCCGTTCTTCGACAGATGAAACACGCGCGTATTGACCCAGCCGAATTAAGAGGCCGACACACCCCGTCTGGAAATGTGACGCTATATTTTCAACATGGTGTGCATAAGAACCTTTTGCATTTTCGCCACCACACTTAAAAAACATAAATCTAGAGCCCTATAGAAAAAATAAATAAATAAATAATAAATTTCTGATTTTGCCGATTGATTACAACAAACAAATTTATTTATTTTTCTATAGGGCCCTAGATTTATGTTTTTTAAGTGTGGTGGCGAAAATACGAAAGGTTCTTATGCACCATCTTGGAAATATTACTTTACAGCCGCGACAAAAATGCCCGAAAATTGTCGCTGCTGTAAAGTAATATTTCCAAGATGGTGCATAAGAACCTTTCGTATTTTCGCCACCACACTTAAAAAATATAAATCTAGGGCCCTATAGAAAAAAAAAATAAATTTTTTTGTTGTAATCAATCGGCAAAATCAGAAATTTATTATTTATTTATTTTTTTTTCTATCGGGCTCTAGATTTATGTTTTTTAAGTGTGGTGGCGAAAATGCAAAAGGTTCTTATGCACCATGTTGAAAATATAGCTTTACATTTCCAGACGGGGTGTGTCGGCCTCTTAAGGTACTTCGAAGACTGCAAATATCTACGGATAATCTTTCCGTACACCGATACCGTTTCGCAGGTGTGTAAACACGCCATAGGCTTTCGCAGCCGATCGACGTCTTCTCGCAGTGTGATCCGTGCCCGCGCGTATACCTACATATAACCAAAAAAGATTTGAAATCAATTAAGATCGCCATGTTCAAGAGTTATATATAAAAAGTAAAAGGCATCATTTGAAAGGGAAATTATTGTAAATCAAGTGACTACAAAATTCGACTAAAAAAATTTATAAAAAAATTTTAATAAAAAAGAACTTGCCGCGTTTTTTCCCTTCAAAATAAAAAATTCAGACACAGAATTATACTCGATGTTTATGCACTTATGATTTTAAATAAATTCATACACTTATATGATACCACCAGTATACCGAATGTCGTACGAGAAACCGATCAGGCGGGGGCCTTCTGAATTTCTTTGAATTTGACTTCGGCAGTGCAATTTATGAATCACTCTAACACCGTCCAAGCACTACCAATTATTCGGTATAGTGGACAAAATATGAAAACTTAAACGCGGCAAGTTCTTTTTTATTAAAATTTCTTTATAAATTTTTTAGTCGAATTTTGTAGTCACTTGATTTACAATAATTTCCATTTCAAATGATGCCTTTTACTTTTTATATATAACTCTTGAACATGGCGATCTTAATTGATTTCAAATCTTTTTTAGAGAGTATTTTACGTATCAATTTTTGTTGGCACTGAATGAACATGCCGCCTTTTTTTACAGAGAATCTGTTTTTGTGGGGTAGTATAATACGAAAAAGGAAATATATCGACAAAGAAAAAATAATAATAAAGTAGTTACTCCATTATTGTAATCCAATAACATTGTATTACTTATTTTTCTGCCACGACTTTAATTGCTGATAGTGAAGAAAAATCAAATTTATTGGTTGATCCATCCACTATCAACAATCAAAGTCGTGGCAGAAAAATAATCAATACAATGGAATTGGATTACAATAATGGAGTAACTACTTTATTATTTTTTTTTCTTTGTCGATATATTTCCTTTTTCGTATTATACTATCACACAAGTTCCAATTTATATACCGACCTGTCAAACGTGAAGTGTACATATACCTCACTTCTATTTCATCTCTTCTTCGCCTCTGGTGTAACGACGGTCAATGTGGAACCGAATGTACTACTGGTTCTTCGAATAACAAGTGCACGATCCCTCGTTCGAAAGAAACCCCCTCGTGTTCGCATCTGATTTGCAGTCCCTCTGGATAGAATTGGATACCAGCACGTTTATTTCTGTAACAAATTATAAATAACACAATTATATTCAGTATTTCACTATTTAAAATATACCCAACTTACTCTACGTAGAAATTAAGAAACTATATTAATCTGAGTTAACTAATTCTATAGATTCACATATTTGGCTATGTAAATTAAATACAGTTGGTGCTAGCAGATTAAACAATCTGCTAAATAAACAACAACTATTAAACAATAATATAAACTTTATTTTTTTTAAATCTATTTTCGGAAAACTCTGTGGGATGAACATATATTTCATCATATAACTAATATATTTACAATATTTACAATAAAACCTCACTTAGATTCATATATTAAGCAATGTACACTTCATTTCAAAAATTAACAATATATATTTTCTTATAATGGTACTTATTTACTATAGTGTACAAATTTTAACGTCACACTGTTTTGAAAATAAATTATGCAACTTGTTTTTCCAATACAGGTTATATTTGGAGTTTTACGCTATAGTTACATAGTTTACGCTATAGTTACATAGTATACATTTTCAAAAGTCAAAAAGAAGGTATGAAAAGAAATAATCAAATATTAATCATATGTTGTTACATCTATGTATTAACTCAAGCCGTTGGTATAGTTTTAAGAAATCCTTTTGCATGTACCGCTGAAATTTCGCCCTTACTAGTAAATAAATATCCAGCACAGAGCATCGATATTTTGCTGCACCTATATTCTCTTCTAGGATATAAAAACCCTATATAATTCAGCCCTAACAAGTACAACCTTATCGAGCTGTACCTTATCGATGAGATCTTTCAACGTAATGATTCCGAAATGCTTCTATGCTGTTTTGTAACATTCGCGAATTTATCGAGAAATATATATTATGAGTAAAGGAATGTTTCTAACATACGGTAATGTTCACGAATATTGTAAAATATCGCAGGAATGTTACAGAAAAGTTGCTTGCAAAAACGTGCTTTGCGGGGTGTAAATGATGATATTTTGTAATTTCCATCGTTCCCCCCAAGGCAAAGAAGAGATGAAATAGAAGTGAGGTACATACATGTACACTTCACGTTTGACAGGTCGGTATATAAATTGAAACTTGTGATTGTATAATATGAAAGAGGAAAAACTTATATCGATAAAGAAAAAATAATAATAAAGTAGTTACTCCATTATTGTAATCCAATAACATTGTATCACTTATTTTTCTACCACGACTTTAATTGCTGATAGCGAAGAAAAATCAAATTAATTGGTTGATCCATCCACTATCAACAATCAAAGTCGTGGCAGAAAAATAAGGGATATAATGGAATTGGATTACAATAATAGAGTAACTACTTTATTTTTTTTTTCTTTATCGATATAAGTTTTTCCTCTTCGTATTATACAATCACAAGTTTAAATTTATATACCGACCTGTCAAACGTGAAGTGTACATGTACCTCACTTCTATTTCATCTCTTCTTCGCCTCTGGTGTAACGATGGATTACAAAATATCATCATTTGCACCCCACAAAGCACGTTCTTGCAAGTAACTTTTCTGTAACATTCCTATTTTTTTACAATACATTTTACAATATTCGTGAACACTACCGTATGTTAGAAATATATACTTCTCGATAAAAACGTTTCGGAATCATTATGTCGAAAAATCTCCTTGATAAAGTATAGTCCGATAAGATTGTACTTGTTCGGGCTGAATTATATAGGGTTTTTATAATTATTTTAGGAAGTTCCAGAAGAATATAGATGCAGCAAAATATCGAAGCTCTGCTAGAAAGTGTAAGGAATAACACTCGAACGAATATTCGGGCTATATGGCAAGAAAGGTTAGAATCAGAGGTTAGCAAGTCTACGGGGGGGGGGAGGGGGGTCGGAGGATATTAAAGGATATTCATCCATTTAAAGTGACGTACATCTATGTACTCGAGACAGCAGATCTAGCTCGCCGAATGAACTTATGCAGCAGGTTCTTGGAACAACAAGTGGATGATCCCTCGTTCGAAAGAAACCCCCTCGGGTTCGCATACGATCTGTAACAAATTGTAAATAACACAAACAATTTAAAATACACTGAACTAACTAAACGTAGAAACTAAGATTATATTAATCTAACTTAACCAATTCTAATAATGACAGAATTAAGAAGAATGATATATTTCCTCTTTCGTATTATACTACCAATTTTTATATACCGACCTGTCAAATGCAATGAATGCAACTAATGCAACTGGTTCTTATTGGAACAACAAGTGGATGATCCCTCGTTGGAAAGAAACCTCCTCGGGTTCGCAAACGATCTGTAACAAATTGTAAATTACACAATTATATGCAGCATTTCACTCTTTTAAAATATACCGAACTTGCTCAGCGTAAAAATAAAGATATTCATCAAGAGACACGGTAGTGTCTCGCGGCATGTTCATTCAACTCGTCAGAACGACGCCGCCAGCGCTATCGCCGCGAGCACCCGTGTACCTTTACAGGAAAAATGTCTGCCCCCCCTTCACCCCTCAATTTTAACATCGAATGTTCTCAATAAATATACGGTTATAACCTAAACTATGCTTAGTTACGCCATATAAATCGACTATTCTCTATCGATAGAGACCAGAGTAAATGTTGTAAGTTACATATTAACAGAGATGTTTCCTTAGCAACGCGAAGCCACGCCCCTCGCGCCTCAAAAGTCGAGAATCCGATTTCTCGGGCGATATATATATGTCAAAATCTCACAAAAATTCCGCCTGTCTTCGGCGATATTCGGCCATGGTCGGAAATGTGTACACAGATGCGGCCACACGCATACGCCATCAAATGTATGTGAGAGTGTGTGAGAGAATATATTCCTTGAATGTTTAGTTGTTTTTCAAAATTAATAAAATATTTCCATTCGCTAAACGATTTCCTTCGTATTTTTTCGATCATCGGACGCGCTTGTTAATAAAAAGTAAACATTCAGTGTAATCGGAGTAGTGAATCTCAATAGTGGTGAATGTAATAGCTTGATAATCGTCGAGATAGTGAACGGATGCAGTGGTATTCTTCTCTAGTTGCCTGTGCATCAAGAAAGGAGCAGGAAAGGAGACGGTCTCAGAAGAATTGCCATCAGATAAGTTTAATTGCCATCTGAGAGCTTTAACCTCACTTTCACAATGGAAGGACAATATCTTTGTGTTCGTTCTATTTTTTGTTTTCAGGGTCATGCGAGCACGGGAAAAATTGAAGGTTTTTCTTCTCAGTCATCAATACAAGCCGTGGCAGAATAGGAGATGAAATAGAATTGGATCACAATAATCAAGTAATTACTTTATCACTATTTTTCTCTATCGATATATTTCCTCTTTCTTACTATCGCAAGTTCCAATTTACACACCGACCTGTCAAACCTGAAGTGTACACGTACCTCACTTCTATTTCATCTCTTCTTCGTCTCCGGTGTAACGACGGTCAATGAGGAATTACTGATACCGATTAGGCAGATAAGTGCTGAATAACGTAGTATAATACGAAAGAGGAAAAATATCATTTTTAATAATTCTGTCATTACTAGAATAGAATTGATTAACTCAGACATAGTTTTTTAATTTCTACGGTCGAGTAAGTTCGGTATATTTTAAATAGTGAAATGTGCTGCATATGATTATGTAATTTACAATTTGTTACAGATCGTATGCAAACCGGAGGAGGTTTCTTTCGAATGAGGGATCATCCACTTGTTATTCCAACAAGAACCACTTGCATTAGTTGCATTCATTGCATTTGACAGGTCGGTATATAAATTGGTTCTTTATTTTTACGCTGAGTAAGTTCGGTATATTTTAAAAGAGTGAAATGCTGCATATAATTGTGTAATTTACAATTTGTTACAGATCGTTTGCGAACCCGAAGAGGTTTCTTTCCAACGAGGGATCATCCACTTGTTGTTCCAATAAGAACCAGTTGCATTAGTTGCATTCATTGCATTTGACAGGTCGGTATATAAAAATTGGTAGTATAATACGAAAGAGGAAATATATCATTCTTCTTAATTCTGTCATTATTAGAATTGGTTAAGTTAGATTAATATAATCTTAGTTTCTACGTTTAGTTAGTTCAGTGTATTTTAAATTGTTTGTGTTATTTACAATTTGTTACAGATCGTATGCGAACCCGAGGGGGTTTCTTTCGAACGAGGGATCATCCACTTGTTGTTCCAAGAACCTGCTGCATAAGTTCATTCGGCGAGCTAGATCTGCTGTCTCGAGTACATGGACGTACGTCACTTTAAATGGATGAATATCCTTTAATATCCTCCGAAACCCCCCCCCCCCTTCCCCGTAGACTTACTAACCTCTGATTCTAACCTTTCTTGCCATATAGCCCGAATATTCGTTGGAGGGTTATTCCTTACTCTTTCTAGCAGAGCTTCGATATTTTGCTGCATCTATATTCTTCTGGAACTTCCTAAAATAATTATAAAAACCCTATATAATTCAGCCCGAACAAGTACAATCTTATAGGACTATACTTTATCGAGGAGATTTTTCGACATAATGATTCCGAAACGTTTTTATCGAGAAGTATATATTTCTAACATACGGTAGTGTTCACGAATATTGTAAAATGTATTGTAAAAAAATAGGAATGTTACAGAAAAGTTACTTGCAAGAACGTGCTTTGTGGGGTGCAAATGATGATATTTTGTAATCCATCGTTACACCAGAGGCGAAGAAGAGATGAAATAGAAGTGAGGTACATGTACACTTCACGTTTGACAGGTCGGTATATAAATTTAAACTTGTGATTGTATAATACGAAAGAGGAAAAACTTATATCGATAAAGAAAAAAAAAATAAAGTAGTTACTCTATTATTGTAATCCAATTCCATTATATCCCTTTTTTTTCTGCCACGACTTTGATTGTTGATAGTGGATGGATCAACCAATTAATTTGATTTTTCTTCGCTATCAGCAATTAAAGTCGTGGTAGAAAAATAAGTGATACAATGTTATTGGATTACAATAATGGAGTAACTACTTTATTATTATTTTTTCTTTATCGATATAAGTTTTTCCTCTTTCATATTATACTATCACAAGTTTCAATTTATATACCGACCTGTTAAACGTGAAGTGTACATGTATGTACCTCACTTCTATTTCATCTCTTCTTTGCCTTTGGTGTAACGATGGAAATTACAAAATATCATCATTTACACCCCGCAAAGCACGTTTTTGCAAGTAACTTTTGTGTAACATTCCTGCGATATTTTACAATATTCGTGAATACTACCGTATGTTAGAAACATTCCTTTACGCATAATATATATTTCTCGATAAATTCGCAAATGTTGCAAAACATCATAGAAACATTTCGGAATCATTACGTCAAAAGATCTCGATAAGGTACAGCTCGATAAGATTGTACTTGTTAGGGCTGAATTATATGGGGTTTTTATAATTATTTTAGGACGTCCCAGAAGAATACAGGTGCTGCAAAATATCGATGCTGTGCTGGAAATTTATTTACGAGTAAGGGCGAAATTTCAGCCGTGCATGCAAAAGGTTTTCTTAAAACTATTCCAACGTCTCGAGTTAATATATGTAACAACATATACAGGGTGGACCAGGTTAAACGTCATTTTTTTTTGATATGTGATAGAACAACAAAAAGTAGACTTTCATAAGAAAATTTGTTTCAAAAATGTTTCCTAACTAAGATGCAGGGTGTCAAAGTTTCGAGAAAAAAAATGGTTTTCTGATCATAACTTCTAAACTACTTAATCGATTTCCATGAAATTTCGTACACAGGCTAATGTTGAACAGCTCTAAGCAATAATTAAATAATTTTTAAAAATTTTCCAGTGGCGTAGATACTATGGGCCGGTACCCCCCTTTCCCCCTCCCAATCTTCGGCGCCACTGGATATTTTGCAAAGAAAATTTAATTATTGGATTCCCAGTTTAATTTAGAGAAAAAAATCACCCTTGCAAATGTTTGATTTATGGCTTCGTTTTTGAGATATTTATTTTAATTTATAGGGTTGCGAGCAGGCCAAAGCTAGGTTGAACTCCATTAATTGTGATGTGATAGAGCAACAAAAAAATAGATTCTCATGAGAAAATTTTGTTCAAAAATGTTTTCTAACAAAGATAGAGGGTGTCAAAGTTTCGAAAAAAAAATGGTTTTCTCATCATAACTTCTAAGCCACTGGATCGATTTCCATGAAATTTCGCACACAGGCTAATGTCGTACAGCTCTAAGTAAGAATTAAATAATTTTAAAAAATTCTCTAGTGGCGTAGATACTGGGGGCCGGTACCCCCCTTTCCCCCTTCCCAATCTTCGGCGCCACTAGATATTTTGCAAAGAAAATTTAATTATTGGATTCCCCGTTTAATTTAAAGAAAAAAATCACCCTTGCAAATGTTTGATTTATAAGCTATACGACATTAGCTTGTGTGCGAAATTTCATGGAAATCGGTGAAGTAGTTTAGAAGTTATGATAAGAAAACCATTTTTTTTTCAAAACTTTGACACCCTATATCTTAATTAGGAAACATTTTTGAAAAAAAATTTTCTCATGATAATCTATTTTTTGTTGTTGCTCTATCACATCACAATTAATGGAGTTCAACCTAGCTTTGGCCTGCTCGCAACCCTATAAATTAAAATAAATATCTCAAAAACGAAGTCACAAATCAAAAATTTGCAAGGGGGATTTTTTTCTTTAAATTAAACGGGGAATCCAATGACTAAATTTTCTTTGCAAAATATCCAGTGGCGCCGAAGATTGGGAAGGGGGAAAGGGGGTTACCGGCCCCCAGCATCTACGCCACTGGAGAATTTTTTAAAATTATTTAATTATTACTTAGAGCTGTACGACATTAGCCTGTGTGCGAAATTTCATGGAAATCGATCAAGTAGTTTAGAAGTTATGATGAGAAAACCATTTTTTTTTCGAAACTTTGACACCCTGTATCTTTGTTAGGAAACATTTTGGAACAAAATTTTCTCATGAAAGTCTACTTTTTTGTTGTTGTTCTATCACATATAAAAAAAAAGACGTTTAACCTGGTCCACTCTGTATACTGTCATAAGTGGTATCTTTACATGTGATGAAACAATTCGTAACGGTCATTGGAAGAGTAAACAGTATGTCCGATGGCAAACTCCAACTTTTGAATTTCCCTGACATTTGGCCGGAAGTAGTTGGGTCATTTCTCTAGTCATTCATAGAGTTGGTTGCATTCAGCAGATCGAGCATAAACCGCTATCGCTCAGTACGCTCAGAAGTAGCGCTCTCTGTTCTGCTGACAACAAGTTCTGGCCGTGGCCTGCGATACATTAGGCGCGTGGCGCAGTGGATTTAAATGATCGACTTGTCGTACTTTAGCTTTGAAAAATCGTACTTTCGGATTGAAATTTGGCTTTATAAAATCGTTTAGAAACAATAAACTAATGTATTAAAAAGTTCGAAAAGAAACATTTTTCAGTTAGTAATAGACCCGTGAATATGGCCAAAATCGCCCGTTTTCTTATATTTAACTTCAAGTATTTAAAAATCCTGACGTGGTATGCAAATTTGAGAGTTAGATTCGTTTTTAGCGCACATAAATGTATAAGAATCACCTGGTTTGGTTCGAGTAACAAAATCACTGTTGTCCGGTGTTATCTCTGGTTACAAAATATTGTGTTGTTTATATCAGTACCTCAGAGCTAAACAGTATTAACTCCATTGCCGGTGGCAAGAAAATGTAATTTTTTTCGTAATAATACATAAAATATAAGATGTTCCGTCGCACGACAGACGGAATTTGACACATCGGTTCACACCGCTCGACATCATTCATAAAATGCGCCAAAACTTCTCCCGATGGAAGTGAGCGGGAGCGCTGGACGGCTATTCTGTAATACCGGGGAGAGTGAGCGTACCTGGGAAGTGACCGTTCCTCGGGTGAGAGCTTCCCTCGCCCAGCTCATGCCCGACCGTTAAAACGTGTACCTAAACAGCTATTCTCTAACAATAAGTGAGGAGCGTGCGATGTTCACTGAAAAAGCAAGGAGGGTGAAGGAATCACTATTCTGTAACTGCGGAGGTGCTCCCATCGCACGAAAACGGGTGAACTTACTTCTACTGGTCAAGACCGTGAGAAGCAGTCTGCTCCCCGGGAGAACGGCGACTCTAACTTACCTACTTCTACGCCAGCATGCCGCAGTTTACAGTTTGTTAATTTGCGTGTTCCAACAAACGATACACAGTGGTCCGGCGATCTAAGCAAACGCGGTCATGGGTATATTAATGAGTTACAGAACTGATTTGTGCGATGTAAAAATTTATGTCTTAGTTATAAAGATATACTGTTAAAATAAAAGACCAAAAATTAACCAAATATTTATTCTACTATGATAACGTAAATGGAACATAATAAAAAATATATTAAACTGAAACATTCATTATTAAATGATATAAAATAATTCAAAAACATACTTGTATATAAGAAATTTTTCCAGAGGTGGTAATAGGAGAAGTAATTAAAAAAATAATTTAACAAGAAGCATATTTTCCTAATGCTTACAATAAAAGTCAAAAGCAGCTTAATAATTAAAAAAGATATAGGTATTATACTGGTACCTAGTATTATTCCAAAATATGCATCCTTGAAAACGTACACTTATAAAACGTACCTGAAACCAAGCAAATTGTTTTAAATAGAGAAAACTGATTTCGTAACAATAAGACTGCGAAACCGTAAAAGTTCAATAAATTAAAATGGGACAAGAATGGCATGCAAAATGTTATATAATAATCAAGGGCATGCTTCAAACTATAACTTAAACCAACAAATGTACATATCTGAGCTTAGCATCATAGTAAGCAGTTATGAATATTATGGACTTTTAACCTAAACTGTAGATTTCTTATGAAAGAAAAAAAAGATTTTTCCTCTTACAAAAATTTTCTGCAGGCTGTCGTTTTCAATATACCTACAGGATGTCAAAGTTTTGAAAAAAAAAACGTTTTTCTTTAAACCACGAACTATTTTTATCAGATTTGGCACAGTGGAAATACTTATTAGGTGTCAGCACTCAAATCTGATAAAAATAGTTCGAGGTTTAAAGAAAAATGATTTTTGTTTTCAAAACTGACATCCTGTATATCGAAAACGAAAGCCCGCAGAACATTTTTGTAAGAGGAAAAATCTTTCTCTCCATCGATATGTATGTAACACCTAGGAATAGTTGAAATAACCAGCTGTGGTATGTCCATAGCAGTATTTGAGGTACTTTGATCCATATTCTGGAGAAGCACACGATTGCTCGTGCTGGAAACTCCTTTGACGCGGCTCAGCTACCGACAGAAGCCCGATATTTTTTCTTCAATAAAATATATATAATTTGAAAAGTGACACTACAAGCTATATTTTGATGCCAATAGATATTAATTTATTTCAATTATTTGCAAGTGAATCATAGTTCAACCCTCACCGTGGTGTATGAATACTTTTTCCCCCACTGTATTTTTCGAGTGGGCAAGGATGCCGTTGCTCGTCCCTGGCCATAAAAGGAGTCATGTTGCATCGAATGACGGTTCGATTTTTTGTACCTGTATAAGCCAGGTATTAAGTTAATCCGACCGGCCATCTATTAGATTTGTCTTGTCTTCCCTTTACAAAGCTGATTTATTATTCTAAGTATAGCGGTATCTATTGCAATAGGTATTGTGGGAAATGGCTTCCTCCGAGGCGGTCGGTAATTACCCCTTTCCGAGAATGGTACGGGACTGCGAGCGCATGTGCAACCTAGATTCGCCGAAAAATACCCCGTGCCGTTTCGAAGATTCCGAGAGTAGCTATGGATTTGCGAGGTATTTCTCACTGTGATACTATTAAACGGTTCGAAGCATTGTGTCGAATTCCGTTTATTGCGAGACGGAACAGCGACCGATAGCAGAGTTAAGAGAGAATAAACTAAATGTGTGCGCTTTGAATTAGACAGGTTGGTTAATACTTGACAGTAGGTTATAAATTAACAGTTTCTCCGCTCATTATTTCTCGTTAGAATAGCTGTCCTAAATTAGTATCGAAAATATTCGAATTTACCGCTATAAAATAAAGTAACCCTTGAAGGTTATACGGGCTTTGATGAACGACTTATACCGCATGTCCTATGGCCAACCGCGCAGGTGAGCTCCGACCTGAATTCTTGACTTCGGTAGTATTTATGGTACAGTTAGAGTGGGCTTCAGACGAGTGCGCTGCATAAGAACGAAAAGTGTCGACTGCTCTTCTAATAGCTGTCAATTCGGGAGATCGAAGCGTTTCGTGTAACCTCAAAATCGTAAAGTTTTGAATTAGTAGTGAATAATTTGTAGAAGTGATGAGAAATAAACATAAATAATCTTTTCCGAATTGTGACACCTTAGGTATCGCTCACGCCACTTCGTAAAACTACTTCCTAGACAAGCGCGGTGCTAGCGCGGAAATAATTTCTGAAACAAATAGGCATGAGGCGTGTAATTCGGTTGGACATCGAAAAAACCCGAATGATTGTTAACTCTCACTTCTGAACATTACTTACCATTTATTCAAAGATTCACGATTTCGAGCTTATACTTCGATCTCCCGAATTGATAGCCATCGGGAGATCAGACGTTTCACACTTTTCGTAAGAACGCAGCGTAAGAGCGAAAAGCGTCGTCTGATTTCCCGATGGCTGTCAATTCGGAAGATTATTTATGATTATTTCTCATCACTTCTACAAATTATTCATTACTAATTCAAAACTTTACGATTTTGAGGTTACACGAAACGCTTCGATCTCCCGAATTGACAGCTATTAGAAGAGCAGTCGACACTTTTCGTTCTTATGCAGTGTACTCGTCTGAAGCTCACTCTAACTGTACCATAAATACTGCCGAAGTCAAGGATTCAGGTCGCAGCTCACCTGCGCGGTTGGCCATAGGACATGCGGTATACAGGGTGCAACAGAGTAAGTGTTACAACGTGAAACTGTAGATTCCTTGTGAAAAAAGAAAAAGATTTTTCCTCTTACAAAAATGTTCTGCGGGCTTTCGTTTTCGATATACAGGATGTCAAAGTTTTGAAAAAAAATCGTTTTTCTTTAAACCTCAACTATTTTTATCAGATTTAAGTGTTGACACCTAATAAGTGTTTCAACTGTGCCAAATCTGATAAAAATAGTTCATGGTTTAAAGAAAAACGTTTTTTTTTTCAAAACTTTGACATCCTGTAGGGTAAAACAGGGTGAGTTAGCGAATGAAGTCGGCCCCTCGTTTCCATTTCTTTTCATAGAAACGAGGGACCAACTCCATTCGCCAACTCACCCTGTTTTACCCTATATCGAAAACGACAGCCTGCAGAAAATTTTTGTAAGAGGAAAAATCTTTTTCTTCTTTCATAAGGAATCTACAGTTTCACGTTGTAACACTTACTCTGTTACACCCTGTATATCGCAATGATGCTAATTACTAAGGATCGTTAATCAGAATTCCGACCATCGCACAGTGGTTCTAAAATAGGTCAAAAGTCCATAATATTCATAACTGCTTACTATGATGCTAAGTTCAGATACGTACATTTTTTGGTTTAAGTTATAGTTTGAAGCATGCCCTTGATTATATTATATAACATTTTACATGCCATTCTTGTCCCATTTTAATTTATTGAACTTTTACGGTTTCGCAGTCTTATTGTTACGAAATCAGTTTTTTCTATTTAAAACAATTAGCTTGGTTTCAGGTACGTTTTATAAGTGTACGTTTTCAAGGATGCATATTTTGGAATAATACTAGGTACCAGTACAATACCTATATCTTTTTTAATTATTAAGTTGCTTTTGACTTTTATTGTAAGCATTAGGGAAATGTGCTTTTTGTTAAATTATTTTTTCCAACTACTTTTCCTATTACCACCCCTGGAAAAAGTTCTTAGATACAAGTATGTTTTTGAATTATTTTATATCATTTAATAATGAATGTTTCAGTTTAATATATTTTTGTATTATGTTCCATTTACGTTATCATAGTAGAATAAATATTTGGTTAATTTTTGGTCTTTTATTTTAACAGTATATCTTTAGTTATTGATATAATTATGACCGCGTTTGCTTAGATCGCCGGACCACTGTGTATCGTTTGTTGGAACACGAAAATTAACAAACTGTAAACTGCGGCACGCTGTCACAGAAGTAAGTAGGTTAGAGTCGCCGTTCTCCCGGGGAGCAGACAGATTCTCCCGGGAACTACGTTCACCGGGTTACAGAATAGCGATGAGGAACCTTGCCACTTTTCCGGTGAACTCCGCCCACTTCTCACGGGAACAGGCTTTCACTCAGTTACAGAATAGCCATCCTGGAGCGTAACTCTTCTTCGCTAAAAAACATGGCGACCGCTACCACTTGCGCTCACTTGGAGCGCTCGGTAGAATGCACGTTCAGCAGATTTTTACTGAGCTGCTCCACAACTGTTGCGGAGCGGAATGATCTGCTGAATGCACCCAATGGTTTCGGGAAAGTGCGCTGCGGTCTTACGAGCCGTAAAAGCGAGAAGTGTCAAGCGTCTGGGGCCCCTTTCTCTAACTCGCTCGCAAAGTTGCGTATACGCATCTTAGCCAATAGACCAATCAGGACCAAGTATTCCGTTGTAGTGGGGGTCCTGATTGGTCTACTCGCTAAGAAACGTATACGTTTCTCTTGCAAGGGAGTTAGAGAAAGGGGCCCCTGATCTCCCAGTAGCTGTCAATTCGGGAGATCGAAAAATCTAACCTCGAAATGGTTAATTTGTAAATAATGGTGAATAATGTGTAGAAGTGATAGAAAATAATCATTCGGGAAAAGATGACTCGATGGACATAGGAGAATGTCAGGCTTGTCACCGAGCGCCTATTACCCACGGTACATTAATTGCAATACGCGCTTCTCGTTTCATTCAACTATTCCAGCGTTAAATAACTTTTACTTCTCTTTCAAGGTAATAACCTTTTATAAACTGTTCGTGGTAGGAGGCAGCGATCGATAATAGAGACTCGTCGTAGACAAGTTCGTCTATTAAAACTAAAAGGCAATTGGTGTGCCGAACTACTACTGCGATAATGTGCCCGAGCTCACGGTCTATTCTGCAATTAACGTTAACATAATCGTGATTATGCTCGGGTGATGGGTGTTCCAAAAGAGGTAAGTTGATACTAAACATCGGATGCTCTGTAAGCTGACTTGCTAGTGTAGTTTGCAACTGGAACATCATCGCAGGAATAATTTGTCTACGATTAGTCACAATCATTGATCGTTGCCCCCTACGATCAACAATTCGTACAAGAGGTAAATGCTTTGAAAGAAGTAAAAGTTACTTAGAGCAGGAATAGTTGAAACGAAAATCGCATATTGCAATGAAAGTACCATGGGTGAAAGGCGCTCGGTGACAAGCCTGACATTCTCCGATCCATTGAGTCACCTTTTTATGGACAGGACATGAGCTAGATCCTCTTCGGTTGCATCTGTACGAGATGGCATGTCAGAAAATCGTGAGTCTTCATGAAAATCTTCTAACCTACTCGTTCTGCAATAATACTTAATAATAAAAAGGTATTCTCCTACATGTACATATTCTCCTGATGAATAAATTCCAAAAAAAAAGTAGTGAAATCTCTCCACAAAAACAGATTTTCTGTAAAAAAAAGGCGGCATGTTCATTCAGTGCCAACAAAAATTGATACGTAAAATACTTCCCAAAAAAGATTTGAAATCAATTAAGATCGCCATGTTCAAGAGTTATATATAAAAAGTAAAAGGCATCATTTGAAAGGAAAATTATTGTAAATCAAGTGACTACAAAATTCGACTAAAAAAATTTATAAAAAAATTTTTATAAAAAAGAACATGCCGCGTTTTTTCCCTTCAAAATAAAAAATTTAGGCAGAATTATACTCGATGTTTATGCACTTATGATTTTAAATAAATTCATACACATATATGATACCACCAGTATACCGAATGTCGCACGAGAAACCGATCAGACGGGGGCCTTCTGAATTTCTCTGAATTTGACTTCGGCAGTGCAATTTATGAATCACTCTAGCACCGTCCAAGCACTGCCAATTATTCGGTATAGTGGACAAAATATGAAAACTTAAACGCAGCAAGTTCTTTTTTATTAAAATTTTTTTATAAATTTTTTTAGTCGAATTTTGTAGTCACTTGATTTACAATAATTTCCCTTTCGAATGATGCCTTTTACTTTTTATATATAACTCTTGAACATGGCGATCTTAATTGATTTCAAATCTTTTTTGGAGAGTATTTTACGTATCAATTTTTGTTGGCACTGAATGAACATGCCGCCTTTTTTTACAGAGAATCTGTTTTTGTGGGTTATAATATACAGCTACATGACGTCACCGAAGAAGCGTTTTAGCGATGTTTTCTATATGTGTCTCTGTTACACTTTCACTTTCCGATCTTCTCATTCTCTCTCGCTCCCCCTTGACTTTCTACGAAAATGATGCAGTCTCTCTCCCGTCTAACCGTGACCGTAGGTAGGGGCTAGAGGCGCGGGCAGGCGGCTCCGTCTAGGAAACTTTCACCAGCCGGAAGTCGTCGTCGTCGTATAGCCCCCTTGCGGCTTCATAAAGCATCGTAAAATACCATTACTTTCGTCTCTGCTCGATGTGCATCACGATACGGTAGGCGGGAGAAGCGCAACGCTCGCTCGTAATTCATCGGATACGATAATAAAGTGCCGGGAATATGTATTTCGTTGCGGCGGAACTTTCCCTTTTATACGGTTCCGTTTGTTCGAGATTAGACACTTTTAGCGAACCCTACAATTTTCTCCGTATCCCTATCCGTATCCGTAAACGTATCGACTTACGTTGGCCGCAAAATAACCGTTTAAGCAAGCATCGATCACCCATACGTATACGAAACCGAAAGCAAGAACCTCAAAAAAACTGTCAAAGAACTTAGTTATTGGACAGAGTGTTCTTATTTTTTTATTGATAATATTTATTTAACCCTCGTACGTCCCTCGGGTCTATAATGACCCACAGCGTTCAATATCGATAAGTTATTATTATGCCTTTAGAGATAATCTTCTGAAATTTTTAGACATTGTTTCTTTCTTATAACGATAATTTTTCATGATGGAAATAAGCATGTAATTATGTAATTTTGTCGACTACAAAAAACTGCACGTACAAGGTCTTCGGGTCATATATGACCCATACTGTAGAATATTTTGTTATTTGTATTCAGGTACCATTTGTAGTCAATGTACCATTTTTCTTATATTATGCAGTTTCCAGTGATTTCATAATACTTCAGACAAATTTTATAAAGTGTTCGTAGTTTGTTTGCTGAATGACCATGCATGTAGAGACGAAGTACGGACATGGTCATTCCTGTTCTGCTCGGTTCTCCTGTAGGTATCTCTCGAAGTAGTGCGAGGAGTGTCTGTCTGTTGGTATTAGCGTATATAATACCACCCATTACAATCGAAAGATCGAGAAATTTTTCAAATTTATCTTTTGTGAGAGGACGCCATTTCTTCATATGAGAATTTTCAACCTGATGATTTTGTGTTTCATAACGATTCGTCTCCTCTATAATCCTTTCAAGCAGACGAGAATCAAAAAAATAATTGAAATAATCGATTGGACTATTTCCCAATATAAAGATTTTCGGATTTATTTCGGAGCTACCTTCGAAATCTTTGATTGACGGGTAAAAATACGGGTACTTGTACTTTTGGTTCGGATTCGCCACTAGTCCAAGCTTCATTTTCAGCCATTGCATTGTTGGATACTACTGTATCAATACAACCGTAAAGAACAGGCGAGCGAGGCAGGCTTATAGATTGCGCGGAGCGTTGCGTTTGCGCGAACGAATTCGCAATACGCCACCTATAAGGCTTTTCGCGTATACCGTGTCATCATTCACCATATTGTATTCGCCATTTTGGATTTGAGACTAGACTGATTTGGACATCAGTATCGTAATAAGCGACCCCGAAAACCCCTCGAGTAATAAGTTTCGGGCCATAATCTTCAAATTTTAAAAATTCCTGGAATTCATCATCCGCCATCTTGGATTTGAGAATAGACCAATTTGGACATCAGCATCGTAATGAGCGATACAAAAAAACCCTGAGCAACAAGTTTCGGGCCATAATCTTCAAATTCTAAATATTTCTGGAATTCATCATCCGCCATATTGCATTCGCCATCTTGAATTTGAGAATAGAGCGATTTGGATATCAGCATCGTAATGAGCGACCCAAAAAACCCCCGAGTAACAAGTTTTGAGCGATAATCTTTCCTGCCAATTTTTTTTCCACTGGATCCAAAGTCGATTTTGCCCTGCGTCCGGGGTGGTCGATATATCGACCAGCAGTTAGGTCGGGGCCTCCAAATAGGAAATTATTGACTTTATTTATAAATTTTACGTTTAAAAAGTCGATTTTAACTGAAATTTCCCCGGGCTCTAAAGGTTAATATATACGAGTACATACATCCTACCCTTGGGTCATATATGACCCGAAGGACTTAAGTGTAAGTATAAATGAGGGCCGTACGAGGGTTAAGTAAGAACTAGAAATCTTGTTTTTATTCATTTAAATTAGACTGTCTAATAACTGCAATTTGTCGAATAGATAGATAGATAAGTAGATAGTTTATTTCGGCCCACTGGCCTAGAAAAGGACTTGGCAGATAACAAACTTATCGATACCTTACTTTGAAAACCTCGTAAGTGCAATTTTTGACAAAAATGCCATTTATAGCTTACTGTGTTCAGATTTTAAACCTTAACGCAGTAAGCTATAAATGGCATTTTTGTCAAAAATTGCACTTACGAGGTTTTCAAAAAGTAAGGTATCGATATTCCCTACAGTGTTCCTCCCATACCAGCATTCCACAATTCTTTCCATGCATACTTCTCTTTACGTAAACCGTTATCATTCCTCTGTATCATGCATATTGTACGCGTTTTCTCTTTCTCCTTCTCCTTCTTCCTCTGGTCTATCGTTCTTAGCCACCATACCTTCTTGCTTGACGCCCCCTCACCTAAGATCTCCTCTCTCGTTAACTCCGTTCTCCCAAGGTGTCCAATAACTGGGTGGTTTACCCTAATTATTGTACATAATTAAGGACGATATACTTCACCCCATCCTAATTGATGAGGCTGATGAAGATGACGACAATTTGGACGATCTAGTGATGAGGCATATTTTACACGATGGGGACCTCCTAGGTAACCGGGCAGCTCTCTATGGAAATTTAGATCTTGCCTGTTATAACGATAGCCTCAGCCTTGCCATGTTTAGGTTTAGAAGAAAGGATATACCGAGGCTAGCCAGGGCTCTACAAATTCCTGACCTGATTGTTGTAAATCGAGTTTCCTTAACAGGTATACAGACTGTCCCTTTCAATACACGCCAGCGTGGCGGGTTGCATATCGGTTATCCGCCTTGCGCCAGACACAGGCGCCACAGGCTCATGGCCCCTACAGCGGATCAGAGGCGTCAACCAATATGCAACACGCCACGCTGGCGTGTATAGCGCTGCCGTGCTAAGCTGAAAGGTCCTAAGTGACAAAATATCAATTTTTGTCCTAAAGGGATACTGTGGTAAATAACATAATTTCTCAACTGTTTTTCAAAGCTAAACTGTTCTATCTATTTTTAAATACATACATTTGAATTCGATTCCACTTATGACAAGGATGGCAACATAAATTAAAGGTAATTGCACTTTACTCAAACTAACAGTTTCACCAGATAGGACCTTTCAGCTTAGCACGGCAGAGTGGGGGACAGTTTGTATACAGTCCTATTGATCCATTTCTTAGGAGGGTTTTAGTAAGGTAGTAGTAGAAGCCTCCACAATTACGTTTAACCCTAAATTGAAGAGTGGCATCAAGGCGCCTTGCGCCTGCCTAACATAATGCCCGCCTCGCCGTCGCGACCGATACACAGTGCTCCCCGGTATATGGGAGAGTGGACAAAAATAGAAATTCCTCTTTACGGTTAATCAAACAGTAAATAAATGATTGTTAAGGAGGTTTTTTGGGTCGCTGATCACAAATCTGAAGTCAGATTTCAACAATTGAAGATGGCGGATCCAATATGACGGACGAGATTTTCGAACATCGATGGATTCATGCCAAATTTGGTATAGGGGGATTTCTTGGGTCGCTGATTATGAATATGGTTATATTTGCAAAAATTCAAAATAATAAACATTTAAATTTTGTTCTAAAGTTCTTTGTTTGTTTGTTTATTTATTTCTTTTTACTTTAAAAAATAGTTATGATTTGTTTGTTTGTAATGGGGTGTTGGGGGCCCGCCAAAACCCCGCCTTGAAATCCGTCAACCTCGTATTTGACACTTAGTGACAAAAAATAGAATTCGTCATTCTGGCGTTTCGCGCGCTCATAACGAAAATATCTATAGTTTGGTTTGAGCAGCCCTGAGCAAATAAAACGATATATAGGTATTAAGAGGAATGTACAAGCTTTAATAAAATATTAAACTGAAAAGGAGGTTTTTGGAACTTTTTGAGAAAAAGCCTCCGCCATCATATGTGTAAAAACATAAGAAATATAAGATTTACGAATATTTTTTTCGGTATGTCAACCCTTTTCTTATTTATATAAAGTGAATAAAAATCCCCTTACCTTGTAGATTACATACTCATTTAAAATAATTTCTAAAAAGATGTTCGTAATTCTGTTGAGACGAGAATGTTTACGCTGTGACGCGTCTTTCTTTATTTATTTGCATGGCAACGGTGATTCAATTGTTCAGAAACGGATAGGTGTGGGTATAAGGGGCATTACTTTTTGATTTCAACGAATTAGTTTTTCTATATCGCGTAAATAAAAATCTGATTTTTGTCCACTGGATAAAGCACTGTGCGATGGCGGAAATTAAGAGAGGATAAACTGTAGCATGGAAGTAAAATCCGGGCTAAGTGTCAGAATATGAAAAATTGAGTTAAGTGCTAAAAAGTGGACTATGTGACAACCCCAATACGCTGTAAAATGGGCTATGTCTAGATCCTTCAAAATCTAGTTCAAATAATTGCCACAAGAATCTTGCTTGCTGCAAAGCTTGCTTGCTTGCTTGCTTTCAGAACTGCATATCTCAAAACTTGCTTTTAGGCACTTAGCCCGGATTTTACTTCCATGCTACAACTAATATTTGAATCTTACCGCTATAAAATCTAGTAACTCTCGAAAGTTACCGAGTCTAGTTGCATACGCGACAGGATACGTGTTCGGATAGGGATACGACGGTAGGCCCGTAACGATACGGGCAACGTAACGTATCGAGACCACCGTATCTATTCTGCGCATGCGCAGACAGATGCGTATATGGATACGTTTAAAATTTAGGACGT